>CP129446.1:80591477-80816477 GCA_030445155.1 Quercus variabilis | reverse complement strand
TTATGTGGGCGTTTGGAAGTTTAAGATTTTTTTTTTTTTTTGGGAATATGATTTAGTAAATGGATCTTTTATTGAAAATATGCTAGTATTTATAAATTATGGAATGTGTCTAGTAAGTTGTGTTAGTTTTTTTCCATTGTGTTGGCTAGTTTGGAAGTTGTAGTAATCATTTTGGGAGTAATCATTTTGGGGTTTTTGGTATAATGCACATATATTTAGACGAATGTGGTAGTTCAAGCCAAATCATTTGTATTGTTTCCCTTGATTAATATTGTTCTAGTAGAGCATAGCTCCCCTTTATCCATCCTATGCTTGAGCTTGACTTATCGATCTCCTTTTCTTGTTATACCTCTAAATCTTCTAATTATTTCTTTCTCCCTCTTCCACCTACATAATCTGCCCAAATCATGATTGCTTTTCTATGAGTTTAATAGTATCTTAGTCAACTTGTGTAGATAGTGCTCTTGAATGTTAGTTGTTTCTTATGTGCTACTGGTTGACTAAATATGTTAGCAATAATTCAATTTTTGAGATGGTGGCAGTATATTACTGCTGACCTTGTTAAAATAATAATCTCCTGCTTTTTCCTGGGGCACCAAACGTGCGCCCTTGGTATCATGACTCTTTAAGCGTGTCACAAACCTTGGGTACCTCCACAAGCTTCAATGACCAAAAACCTCCATGATTTTTGTTTATGGGGGGTTTCCTTCAATTATAGTATTTATTATTTTATTTTACTTACACTAGGCTGTTTAGGCGGTTTACATTTCAACTGAGGCTTATTATCACTGCTATTATTATTATCTTATCTTACCCTTTCAAAAAAAAAAAAAAATTTATTATTATCTTATTTATATTTTATTTTTTCTACTCCGATCTCACTTAGTACTAAATTAATGTTTGTTTTAATGATGGGTTTTGTGACGTGTTAACGGGTCTGGTTTTTGATGTGTTTTGCAGGTGGAGAGAAGGATTGATTTGGTCTATGGAGGTGGGAGCGTGGGATTGACGGGTCTTGTTTCTTAGGCAGTTCATGGTGGTGGGCGCCATGTTCTACGGTTCATGATTGCAGTGTAAGTACACCCGGACTTAAAGTTAGAAAGATTGAGATAGAAAGGTATTAGAAAGTATGAGAAGTTGGAACTTTTGGATACTACTATTTTATTTAATTGAAAAAATAATAATGTTTATTACATTCTTTGTTTTTGTATTTATGTTATTTTTTTAGTATAATAATATTTTAATGTTTCAATAATTTCTATGGCGTCTCAAAAATAATTGTTGCTGTGGGTTTGGTTTATGGTTCCTCTTTCACAAACACAAGGGACCTCTGTGTTCTCTTCTAATATTTAATTCAATTTCCTTCTTATTTTGGCAACAAAAAAAAAAAAAAACAAATAGAATTTAATCTCTAATTTTTTTTTATTAAGGTGTGGAGAGCTCAATAATCTTTCAAGAAAAAACCAATATCATCAAGCTTCCACATCGCAAGCTTCTCGGTGATATTTGAATTCCTTAATTAATTTAGTATTTTTTTTTGGTTATTGTAGTGGGATCTAAGGATTTTTGGTTATTGTAGAGACATACACAAAGGATAAATTTCTTTTGGGAGATCTTGAAGACAGTGATGGGGGTGGATGTATACTTCCTTGTTGACATGTGGTCATGTTCAACAGCGTCAATTGCAATTTAGAATTTCCCTTCATCTGTTTGTGACATGTTTTAGTGTTGCATTAATTACATTCTAGTCTTAGTATAAACTACAGCATAATTTTGCGATGTGCACACTAGCAGGTTTAGCATGCATTCCCATAGAGTTTACTAATATCAAAATATTTATGGTCTCCTATTTGATCAATTGCCTTTATTTTTTTTATGGAAGCGATCTTTTGAAAGTGGTGTTCATTGTCCAATACAGAATTAGAATTGTGGAATATGAATGTCTTTCGGTCCATTGTTTTGCATATGTCATATAGAGAAACCATGTGGCAGCATAATAACAGGACAAATACCCTTAAATTTTCAAATACTTTGGATACATTTAAAATTTAATAAAAAATGATATGCTCATTCAATTATTCTATTTTTGTGGACTCTAGTCACTTACATATTACATATTGCTTACAATTCTAAGGTGTTTGGCTTCCCAATGAGGTCTGATTCAAATGGCACTTCTTTCACCTATAAGAATTGGGTGGAGGGTGGGGTCATGCTTAAAGACCCATTGAGTGTATGTGTAATTGATCAATAGAAAAAAGGGGTACTAGTGCACAGGCCTGCTTAAAGACCGATTGGGTGTATGTGTACTTGTTAGGGCTTTATAAGTTAATATATTCTTCATGCAAGATTACGCAGTTTAAGGTTGCAAAGCTCTTGTGTGCAGCATACAACCTTTTATGCTAGATTGAGCAGACTAGACTTGCAGATGGTACCCCTATGAAGAATTGAGGCGAGTAGCAGCGTAGGAAATTGATTGCTGATAGTCTCAAGACTATCTTGAGTGCTCAAGTTTTCTCTAGTACGCCTATATATCTATAATGATATTAAGGTTGAAATAGATATAAAGATTTTAATTTTCATGAAGGTTAACTGATAATAATGAAACCATGCATTGATGCATATAATATGATTGATACAAGAGAAGTTTTCATGCAAAAAGGCCCTAGTTGATGACTGGTCTTCAAAGTTCAAAACTATTGAACATAGGTCTCTTTTTTGTTTGATAATGACTAAACTAGTTCCTTCAATAATTTTTATGACAACTGTGTTATAAGGGTGATGCATTCATGATAGGTATTGTTATCCAGGAACATCAGGTAATGGCATTAGGACAAGTTGGTCTTACTCAGGTATGGGGGTTGCATTTCACAAGTAAGCACTTCAAATTTGATTAGTATTTTTTTGTTACTAGCAAATTTGCTTTCTGAATATGGTGCTGTTGGTATGAGAATCTTAATTATGTTATAAATAAATGTCACTGGCAGAAAAGTTATATTTTTGTCTATACTGTGAGTCTTGGATGCATATTCCTAGAAAGAAAATCATCACTTGCTGACCATTTATTTGTAAAACTAATGTCCATTGATAAGTGTAATTTTTACATGATTTTTATTATCCTCTTATTTATTAAAATTGTTGGTTTTCCTTTACTTCTTTTGATTTGATTTGATTTTTTATTTATATTTATCTATTCATTTGTGCTTTGAAGGATTGAGAAGATTTCAGATTAATCCACATCTTGTGGATGTAAATCGGTTGACTTGAAGAGTGTTTTATTTCAATGGGCCACAATCTGCACTTCAACTTGGGATATTTCTTGATATTTGACTCCTTTATTCGGCAGCACATTTATTTCATATGTAACCCAACAATAGCCGTATGACCATTAGCAAGATTCGGCTTGGCCCACAAAAGCACATGAAATCAAAAAGGGTTTTATATGCAAAGTGAGGCTAAGCCAATTGAATCAAGCCAACTTACATCTAGCCAGGCATGAATTCAAGAGAAGACCGACCCAATTAAATTTAAGTCCAATTCGGATTAGGATTCTAGCCTGCACATCAGTTAGTATTTTTGGCATAACTTTTGGCTCAGATGTCCAATTGAGATGAGTCAAGTTGGGCTAGAAAGTTAACTTAAAGGGCTACAACTTTGTAGTTTACCAAGAGCCTGAATTCCGATGTTAAATGGGCCAAAATCATCGGTTAAATGAAGCCTAAAAATCTAGAATTTTCTCCAAACGAGAATTTAACTTATAATAGGATTCCTTGACCTATTTAAAAGGTCTTTAGGGAAAATTCAAGGGGGGCCAAATTGAATAATGTTTTTTGGGAGTCTTTTTGAGGAGGAGGATCTGAGGACAAAGGCGAGAGCTTCATGTTGATCAACCAATTCAGATGAAAAACATAAGTTTTAATTTGTTTTCTTTTCAATTTTATTATGAATTAAATTTTGTTTTCTAGAGCGTTGATGTAGTCTAGTAATGAACACACAATTTATATTCTGAGTTATTTTATTTTTAATATTTCCATGATTGAGCATTTAATTCTTATTCTTAATGCTTACTCTTTTATTTATTTATTTATTTATTTATTTTTACGAATTATTGTTTGATCAATTGAATTACAATGAGACCGAGAGGTGATTTGTTATTTTAGTTCTAGAATTAAACACCATTAGTTGAGCGAAAGTAGAGATGCTTTATCGCAATTAGTGTGATTTTTCAGAAAATTCAAAGTATGTAATGAGTCTCTAGTTAATTAAATTCGCATAGAGATATGGAATTGTTAGCTGAAGATATTTTTGATATTATTCGAGAGAAGATATTGAATAGTTAAGGAATTTTTAATCATCAACGGAAGATTATTAGAATTTAATAATTAGGAAGAATAAATTGTGTGGGATTTGTTAGGTGAAATCAATTGCTCTAGATCCATTCTTATCATACTTTTACACTTTTAGATTTTTATACTTTGTTGATTTTTTTTATTCATAGATTTATTTTTATTCAATAGTTTAATTTAATTTAGATAGTAGAACGTTCCATTTATTTTCGATTTTTCAAATAGTAATTTATTTAGTGAATTTCGGTATTCAATAACATAGTTAATCCCTGTGGGTTCAACATTCGTTTTCTAAAAACACTTTACTACTTGTTACGATTCTGTGTGCTTACAAATTATTTTACGCGAACCAGTTTTTGGTGCCGTTGTCGGGGATTAACTATTTGTTATTGATATTGATACTAGCTAGATATTTACTACTTTGGATTTTATTTCACTTATTCAAAAATTAAAATTAAAAAAAAAATTAAATTAGTGCATCTGAGTTTGTTTTCTTTCTTTTTAGGAATTAGAAGTGTATGCCCTAATTTAAACTATTAAAGCATACACTCTTTGATCCTGAAATTGAAAGAACCTTACGTCAGCTCAAGAAAGAAAAGAAGAAAGAGGCCAACACATCTCTATCTAATATGGCCGATCAAGAGCAAAAGGCGTTAAGAGATTATGCTATGCCCTCGGTCAATGGAGCTACATCGAGCATAAGGAGGCCAACCATACAAGCCAATAATTTTGAGATCAAGCTGGCCATCATTCAGATGATACAACAGATTGTCCAGTTTGGGGGGCTACCACAAGAGGATCCTAATGTTCATATTGCAAATTTCTTGGAAATTTGTGATACTTTTAAACATAACAGAGTGACAGATGATGCGATTCGACTAAGGCTTTTTCCCTTCTTACTTAGGGATAAAGCAAAAGTTTGGTTGAATTCTTTGCCACCTGGCATCATTACTACATGGGAGGAGTTGGCACAAAAATTCTTAGCAAAATATTTCCCTCCCACAAAGACAGTAAAGCTAAGGAATGATATCACCGCATTCATCCAATTTGAGGGTGAATCATTATATGAAGCATGGGAGAGGTACAAAGATTTATTGCGAAGGTGTCCTCATCATGACCTTCCAGCATGGCTTCAAGTGCAAATATTTTACAATGGTCTAGGAGCTACAAACAGGTCTATGGTTGATGCAGCAGCTGGTGGAGCTTTAATGAGTAAAACTCATGAGGCAGCCTATGAACTTCTAGAAGAATTGGCATCCAACAACTATCAATGGCCTACAGAAAGAGCAATGCCAAGAAAGATAGTTGGAGTTTTAAAACTTGATTCTATAACCTAATTGGCGGCACAAATGGCAACTTTGTCTCAACAACTAGGTAAAATGAATGTTAATGCTATTCAAAGTAATGTTGTTTGTGATCATTGTGCAGGAAATCATTCAAGTGTCGACTGCCAAGTGGGAAATCCTTTTGCCTAATTGAGTTATGGACAAGCAAATTACGTGTTAAATCTTCAACGTCAAAATAATCCATACTCGAACACGTACAATCTTGGATGGAGGAATCACCCCAACTTCTCATGGAACAATAACCAAGGGTAGGCTAAACCACCTTAGCAATTTCCACAGTAAGAGAAGAAGCCGACACTTGAGGACATGTTTATGCAGTACAAGCAGAAAACAGATGTGGCGATCCAAAACAACTCAGCTTCAATCTGTAATCTTGAGGTGCAGATCGGTTAGCTCTCAAGCATGCTCACAGAGAGGACTGCAGGAACTTTGCCAAGCAACACTGTCACCAATCCGAAAGAACATGTAAAGGCAATATCATTGAGAAGTGGACGAACATATGAAGAGCCAAAAGTAACAAATGTCAAAGAAGATGAAGCTGTGGATAATGAGGAGTCAAAGATGAAAGAAGCCGAGTCAGAGATGAAAGAAGTGGAGCAAGTTGAGAAAACTAAGGAGAATGAAAGAGCTTCAAAATTCAAAAAATCTAGGGAAGTTACTTTTGAGACTTATTCACCTTCAATTTATGATCCACCAATTCCTTTTCCACAAAGATTAAGAAAAAATAATGTGGATGATCAGTTTTCTAAGTTTCTAAGTATATTTAAGCAATTGCATATTAATATTCCTCTCATTGAAGCTTTGGAACAAATGCTTAAATATGCTAAATTTTTGAGGATATTATATCAAAAAAGCGGAAATTGGAGGAGCATGAAACAGTAATGCTGACAGAGAAGAGTAGTGCAATCTTACAAAAGAGGCTGCCGCCTAAGCTGAAAGATCCGGAGAGTTTCACTATCCCTTGCACTATAGGAAAATCTTATTTTGATAGAGTTTTATGTGATTTAGGGGCAAGTATTAATCTAATGCCTCTCTCTGTTTTCAGGAAATTGGGTCTTGGAGAAGTAAAGCCGACCACTATCTCTTTACAATTGGCAGATAGATCTATTAAATATCCAAGAGGAGTCATTGAGGACGTATTAGTAAAAGTTGACAAGTTCATCTTCTCGGTTGACTTCATTGTCCTTGATATGGATGAGGACGAGGAGATCCCTTTGATATTGGGTCGACCTTTCCTTGCGACGGGGAGAACCTTAATTGATGTCCAGCAAGGAAAACGTTTTTTGAGGGTTGGAGAGGATGAGGTCACTTTTGATGTATTTGAGTCTATGAAATTTCCTTCCGAGACACATTCTTGTTTTTAAATAAGTGACTGAGATGTGATCATGGCTGATGAGACTTGTGCAATTGATTTTCTAAAGTTACCACTTGAGGTATGTCTTACTCGCTCTACACCTGTTAAATTCAATGATGAAGAGGTTAAAGAGTGTGAAAGATATTTGAAAGCTACACTACTCTTTCTTCCTTCAATGCAACCAAAAGTAGAAGACTTAAAATCATGTCAGCCAACATCTCCACCAGAGGAACCACCTAAACTTGAGCTCAAACCGCTTCCATCAAATTTAAGGTACGCTTTCTTAGGCCAAGACTCTACTTTTCCAGTTATTATTAACAGTTCTTTGAGTGATGTAGAGGAGGAAAAGTTGTTGAGAATTTTGCGGGAACACAAAATGGCTTTGGATTGGACCATCTTTGACATCAAAGGAATTAGTCCTTCAATTTGCACACACAAGATTTTAATGGAGGATAAATATAAGCCAATTGTCCAATCCTAGAGAAGATTGAATCCATCAATGAAAGAAGTGGTGCATAAAGAAGTGCTGAAGCTATTAGATGCCAGAATTATTTATCCTATCTCGGACAGCGCATGAGAAAGCTACGCTCTTAGTAGTTAGGACCGCTTGTGGTAACCCAAGTTTTTCCCTACGGGGCGGTTGAAGTCCATCATGAAAAAAAAGGGACATTTAAAGTAAATTGACAGAGATTAAAACCCTATAGGGATGGAGACTTTAACTTTGAAAAATGCTCCATCAATCTCATCAGAAAAAAAAAGATGAGAGAATAACGTCTAGCTACAAACGTTAAATAAAGCGCTTTTGGGAGGCAACCCAAATTTTTTTTATTTTATTTTTATTTTTATTATTTTTTATGTTTATGTTTTGTGTTTTGTGTTTTGTGTGTGTGTGTGTGTGTGTGTGTGTGTGTTTTTATTTTTTTTTTTATTTTTATTTTACTTCTCTTTATCTTTTTGTTTTTTTTTTTCTTCCATTTTTTAGGAATAAAAAGACCAAAGAAATCTTCAATGGGTACACGGCTGGACCTCAAGGAAAAATATTCAATTAAAAATTAGGGGAGCATCTCTTCTCCTTTTTCATTCTTTTAGTTAGTTTTTCTTCCTTTTTCCCATTGAAGACAATGTGAAATTTAAGTTTGGGGGAAGGGAATTTATTTTATTTATTAAAAGAAAAAAAAAAACTTTTGCCTATGATAAGAATATGGTTGAAATTTCTTATAATTTTTAGGAATCATTCTCATTGCTTAAGTCCAATTGTTAATTCTTTACTTGATCTTGTTTAATTTGATATGATCATTAATCATTGTGCATACCTAGAGAAATTTTTTGTGAATTTTGTAAATTTGGATGGTCTCTACTTATTCTAGAACTTGTTGAATTACTCTCATGGAGAAATCTTATACAGAATATTACTTGGGAAGTGATTTAGGCATTCTTTGAATCGATTGAGCCTTTCAAGCTTACCTCTTTATTATCTTTATCCCTAGTTACCCAATTGATCTATTCTTAAACTGGGTTAAAGAAAAGAGAACGATATATGAGTGTTTAAAGAAAAAAGAAAAAAAGAAGAAGAAGAAGAAGAAGAAGAAGAAAATTGTACAAAGTTCCATTTACTCCAATATTTTGAGTTGCTTAGTAACTAGGAGTATTCATTACCAATGTTTACTCTTACGTCAAACCGTAACTTGAAATATGAGTATGCAAAAGCACTTCAAGTTTATGACTTGTTGAGTAATTGGGTGCATCCATCACAAATGCCTGCATTCACGTCAAAAGATAAGTGACGACTTGAAGTAAATAAAAAAAAAAAAAAAATTTGATGAAGAGAGGTATTTTGAGATGTTCAAAGGACTAAGAAAAATTTATATTTTAGAAGTGAGAGTGCTCTATTTGCTTAAACCTTATCTTTTCTTTATAGCCCTCACCATAGCCATACATCACAAGCCTAATAAAGACCTATTGATCCTGGGTAATATTTTGTTTTATATTAGTGGAGAGTGATTTAAAAAGCAAGCTTATGGAGTTTTTAGAGATTTGTACTTATTTACTTGTTTGCATAAAACTACCTGGGAAGCTAATGATGAAGTGAGAATGATAATGCGATGGAGTTGAGTTTTGAATTAACTTTTGGACTTGATTAATTTGAAATGATTCTTTTGAATTATAAGCTTTATGCAGATCTTTGAGGCAAGGAAAAAAAAAATTAAAATTTATGAAGAAAAGCTTGTTCTTGTTGTTCTTTTTGCTTGAGGATTAGCAAAGTTTAAGTTTGGGGGAATTTGATAAGTGTAATTTTTACATGATTTTTATTATCCTCTTATTTATAAAATTGTTAGTTTTCCTTTATTTCTTTTGATTTGATTTGATTTTTTATTTATATTTATCTATTCATTTGTGCTTTGAAGGATTGAGAAGATTTCAGATTAATCCACATCTTGTGGATGTAAATCGGTTGACTTGAAGAGTGTTTTATTTCAATGGGCCACAATCTGCACTTCAACATGGGGGATTTCTTGATGTTTGACTCCTTTATTCAGCAGCACATTTATTTCATATGTAGCCCAACAATAGCCGTATGACCATTAGCAAGATTTGGCCTAGCCCATAAAGGCACATGAAATCAAAAAGGGCTTTACATGCAAAGTGGGGCTAAGCTAATTGAATCAAGCCAACTTACATCCAGCCAGACATGAATTCAAGAGAAGACCGACCCAATTAAATTTAAGTCCAATTCGGATTAGGATTCCAGTCCGCACATCAGTTAGTATTTTTGGCATAATTTTTGACTCAGATGTCCAATCGAGATGATTCAAGTTGGGCTATAAAGTCAACTTAAAGGGCTACAACGTTGTAGTTTACCAAGAGCTCGAATTATGACGTTAAATGGGCCAAAATTGTCAGTTAAGTGAAGCCTAAAAATCTGGGATTTTCTTCAAACGAGAATTCAACTTGTAATAGGATTCCTTGACCTATTTAAAGGCTTTTTAGGGCAAATTCAAGAGGGGCCGAATTGAATAATATTTTTTGGGAGTCTTTCTAAGGAGGAGGATCTGAGGACAAAGGCGAGAGTTTCATGTTGATCAACCAATTCAGATGAAAAACATAAGTTTTATTTGTTTTCTTTTCAATTTTATTATGAACTAAATTTTATTTTCTAGAGCGTTGATGTAGTCTAGCAATGAACACACAATTTATATTCTGAGTTATTTTATTTTTAATATTTCCATGATTGAGTGTTTAATTCTTATTCTTAATGCTTACTATTTTTTTTTACGAATTATTGTTTGATCAAATGAATTACAATGAGACCAAGAGGTGATTTGTTATTTTAGTTCTAGAATTAAACACCATTAGTTGAGCGAAAGTAGAGATGCTTTACCGCGATTAGTGTGATTTTTCAAAAAATTCAAAGTACGTAATGAGTCTCTAGTTAATTAAATTCACATAGAGATATGGAATTGCTAGCTGAAGATATTTTTGATATTATTCGAGAGAAGATATTGAATAGTTAAGGAATTTTTAATCATCAACAGGAAATTATTAGAATTTAATAATTAGGAAGAATAAATTGTGTGAGATTTGTTAGGTGAAATCAACTGCTCTAGATCCATTCTTATCATACTTTTACACTTTTAGATTTTTACGCTTTGTTAATTTTTTTATTCGTAGATTTATTTTTATTAAATAGTTTAATTTAATTTAGATAGTAGAATGTTCTATTTATTTTCGATTTTCCAAATAGTAATTTATTTAGTGAATTTCGGTATTCAATAACATAGTTAATTCCTGTGGGTGCGACATTCGTTTTCTAAAAACACTTTACTACTTGTTATGATTTTGTGCGCTTGCAGATTATTTTACGCGAACAACCATTAACTTTACATTTAGGTATTTATATAATTGTATTTCTCACTTGATTCTTAATGACTGTAGTTTTTGCATGGTTTGTGTAGAAGCCATGTCCTCTAGTAAATTATATGCTGATATGCCTATGCTTGTTGCAGGGGAAAGTTAGCTATAGAGATCACTGTGAAGTACTTTATAATATTTTGTATTCATATATTGAACTCTTGATAGTTGGGACAAATTCTTCGAGTTTACTTGTATAGCTCTTGTTATGATATCATCATTGAACCAAGAATTGCTCCAAGTCATAGCCTAACTTTTTAATTTTAACTTGTTAAGGTATCTTTGGTTCACTGTCCTTTTGTTTTATCAATAAAGTGTAACCTTATCATGGTTCAGATTCTTTTTTTTTTTTTTCGTATTCTTTTTGTTTTATCAATAGAGTGTAACCTCATTAGCATCACACGCACGCCTCATCAGCACCACACGCTTGCCTCATCAGTACCACACGCATGCCTCAATAGCACCACACGCACCACACGCACTGCCCGTCAACACCACACGCAATGCCCATCAGTACCACACGCTTGCCTCATCAGCACCACACGCACCATATGCATTGCTCGTTAGCACCACACGCATGCCTCATCAGCACCACACGCACTACCCATTAGCATCACACGCATGCCTCATCAAGACCACACGCACTACCCATCAGCACCACATGCATTATGTATGTAAGAGATATTATTATGTATGTACTTTTGGAGCTTTTATAGTAAATGTGAGACTAATGCAAGATTAAAACTATATAATGAGGGCCTGGTTTGTGGTGATTGTACTAGTATAATGGATTTTCCACATAATAGTCTCTTATGTAGAAAATAGAGCTAAAGCTCGCTTAACTTAAACTCAAGGGTGGAGGTCCTTCTTAAGCCATCTGGCCTAGGAAAAAAGAAAAAGAAAAAAGAGAGGCTATAGCCGTGTTTTTAAATGGAGCTACAAATATGTCCTATAGCCATATTTAAAAAACGCGGCTATAGTTGTCACCTATAGCCACGTTTTAAACACGGCTATAGATTTGGCCTATAGTCACGTTTTAAACGCGGTGATTAGTCCTGGCTTATAGCAGCGTTTGAAAAAGTGCAGCCATAGACCCCTCAAGCTTATAGTCATGAGGTTTAGGCCACTTTTGAAAACGTGGCCTAAAAAAACGCGGCTATAAGCCAAATCATCCTATAGCCACGTTTTTTTGAGCTATAGCTGTGTTTTAAAAACGCGGCTACAGAACCTTTTTTTTTTTTTTTTTTTTTTTTTTTTTTTTTTTTTTTGTAGTGTATAGCAATATGTACTAACATATATATTAAGGTTTTAAGATCTGGATGTGATATGTTTGATCACATCTTTATGCATTTACATCCTCATATTATATTACACTAGTAGAATGCATGTACAATGCAGAATTTAATTTAAGAAATTAAGATTTTATACGAAAGAAAAATATTTTAAAAATATTATCAAAGTATTGCGATTTTCTTTTCTTTAGAATGTAACTAGGACCAAAGGTGTGTAACTTTTATTTTCTTTCGATTCATTGAAGTATTTTATTCAATTATTCAATAAAAAAGTATATTTATGAAGGTTTTTTTTTTTTTTTTTTTTTTTTTTTTTTTTTTTTTTGTTGTTTAATTTGTCCATAAAAAAATAAGTGACAATTCTATTCACATACACTCACAACGCATTCCTTGATGATTTTCAAACCCATTTGGTTTAGTCAAAAAACGAGATCTTCACAATAACATTCCCATACCTCTTTAAATAGAAATTTAGCATGCTTTAACATTTTCTTTGCATCATAACAGGAAAAAAAAAATGTATTTTGCGTTTTGATTTAAATAGAACCACTCATTTGTCATGTAGATCACACTTAGGACTTTATAAAACATGCTCACATGGAATATAAAGTTGTATTTAAAAGTTCATCATATGTTGTGATTTCTCAACTTATTTATAGTTTATGTTTATATCTAACCTCATATCTTTTCCTTGCGGAGTTGTATATCTTTGTGCTTCAGGCAAGCTTGGACTATAGAGTTATTTATTTCGACTTGCTGTTTTGAATAGTTATATAATTATTTGCTTGTTGAAATAGTGGATCGTTTATATTGGTCATTGTACTCTAAATGACCAACTTAGGTTAGACAATGGTGGGTATCTAATATCTTCTCACCTAATAAATAAATTTCTGAACCTAATATTTAGGATGTAGAATAGGTTTTTCTGTAGAATTTTCTTTTTTATGTTCTTTTAAATTGTAATTATGAAATAAAGTTGTGTACCTTTCTTCAATTTACAGATTATACTTATGGCCAAAATCTTATGATTCTTTAAGCATTTGATTTCCTCTTTTAACATATTAATAAAGACTAAAGAGGTATATTTTTTAAGGTTTTCTTCTTAGTAAAATTAAGTGATAACTCCATTGTGAATCCCTTAGTTTAGGAGATTACATCGACAATTAAATATCCTTCTTGAGATTCACAACCTTAGCATGAAGAGAGTGTTTTCTCATCCCAATTCCTTGCACCAAATTCTTTTAATATCTGCTTCAGTCATGGTTCTCATAGGTGGTTTTGACCCAACTTGTCCACCTACGTATTTGGAGAGGAGAACACTATTTGTAATGGGGTTTCTATACAGATCGTAATTTTAGGGATTAAAAGATACACGGTATGCATGAGATTTAGGAGACAGTTTTGTTTTGTGTGTTATTGTGAGAGCATCTATCTCATGATTATTGCTTCTGCAAATGTAAAGAAGATTACCTCTTAAAGTGAAAATGACGAAGAAAGCAAGATAAACTTGTGATTGTACAGAAAGTTGAAGACCGTTCAGATATTGTTTTCCAACATGCATGTTTCTTGCTCCACTTCATGACAGCTGGATTGCTAAGTTTACTTCAACTTGGCCAGTTAACACCAGTAGTTAATCAAAATAGAACGATGCTTCACCGTGAGGTTCCTCTTAGGAAACATTTTGAAGGGTCAAGATCAGAATAGCAACCAAAGGGCAGTATAAACAGTTTCAGGAAATAGCGATGATGACATGCATGAGTTGCATAAATTTTGCAAACTCTTTTTGTTTTTGTTTTTTTTTGTTTGTTTGTTTGTTTTTGTTTTGTTTTTTAAAACCACATGTATATCATGTAAATACGTATATGATATGGAGGAACCTAGATAGACAGAGGCATTGTGTTCGAATCTAGGACTACAGTTTAATATAATATTTTCCTTAATTTGACTCCTTTTTCCTTGACATAGATACCCAAAAAGGAAAAACTAATATATAAATAGCAAAAGAAAAAGCAAGGCGTTCAAAAGTTGTAGCTGGTCCTGCGTATGAACCCATGCTGTGCACTGGGGAACTAGTGCATTTAATATTGGCCTCTTGCTTAACATATGCATAGCACGTAAACTTAGAAATAACTTATAGTAGGAAGCCAGAATCTTTTAAAAGCTAAACGATGGATTGTAGAGTGAAGACAATAACATGTATGCAGTACCTTTTTTGACCAATAATATAGGAGCACACAAATTTGTCATTAGTCAATGAGGGAAACCTAAGACATGCTAATTAAGTTCTAATCTTAATTTAGTTGGAATATGGAAACTTTTTAAAAATAAACAATGGAAATAATTAAATGTAGATTCGCAATACCAATCTTGTCATTAGCTAGCATGCAATAGCCAAAGGAGAAGTGAATTTTGAGGGCTATATTTTAGTGCTAATCATTAAAATGGAAGGCTAAAGCGGGGGAGGTTGGATTTGAGTATTTGACTCACTTTAAACTTCGATTTTGCGCCTATGCATATAAAGCAAGGCATCTGGTTCTTATCTGTATTTATTTCTGGGGAGGATTTGATGCTTAAAGGGATCATAAATTATTGCTCCGAAAGAAAGTATGTCTTTTGAAGTGAACAACTCAATGGGGTTCCTTGAATATTTTTTTATTCTTTTAATATCTTGTGATCCTTTTTTTTTTCCTGCATTAGTTGAATCCAAAGCCCTAATGGTCCATACCATGACCAAGTCCTGAATTTCTATGTGTTGATCATGGCAACTAGTTTACACATTCTTTGGACCACTTCACAGAAGTAGTATCAACTTTTACACACATGAGAGAGAGAGAGAGAGAGAGAGAGAGAGAGAGAGAGAGAGAGAGAGAGAGAGAGAGAGAGAGAGAGAGAGATTTTGACAGTTATTGTATACTTAGTGTCTCCATTAATCAAGGATAAAAAGGGATTTCTTAAGCTCTATCTAAGAACACCTTGCACCATATAAAGCTAGAAACCCTTCTAATACAAGCGCATGGTTATTGTGGTCTGAAAAGAGCCTTCAACCATGACCTAAAGGTTAATTATCTTCGGAAGGAAAGTAGAACAAAAAAAGGTGGTGTCTAATGAGGGATCAGATGCAAAGAGAATTTGGGGATCTCACTGGAGAAACTTCTTAAAATCTTATTGGTTACATTCCACCACCTGAAAATAGAAGGGATAAATGTGTTAAAAAACTGAAAACAAGTAGCATTTGTTAAGAACATGTGATGAACCATTAAGAAAAAGGAAACAGTAAAATGACTGAATTAATTTTACTTACCATATTCCTTTGGTGTTCTGCATTTGAAACATTCTGACCTGCTAGCATAATTGTGTACTCCACAACCCATTCTGCTCAATTCAAAGTGCACTCATATTAGACTAGGGCCTTAGAGTTAATGCAATGCATGAGAGAGTGGGCAAGTGCACACTAATTTTGAAATTTTACGTGTTCTACAATTATTAATAGTCAATGCCTTGGATATGTGTGTTTGGATACTGCTTATTTTGTTGAAAATGAAAAATTATTTCTGAAAATACTATAAATAAAAGTAAAAGTTAGTTGAAATAGTATAGTAAGTGCATGATTTGTGCAAAAAATATAGTGAGATCTATGAATAGTAGCAAAAATAAGCTAAATAGTAAAATAATTTATAATTTTAATTGCAATCTAAACGCACGCTTAGTTATAATATAGTGGAATAGTATTATAATCAAGTAGTGTATGTGAAATCACCTAGAACAAATCCAGTCACCACTTTTCCATCCAGGTGGGGCACTGCAATCTGATCCATAACCTCCAGAACCCATCATGGCATAATCATTTTTATATGCACTGCACTTAAAACAGTTTGATCGGCTGGCATAGTTGTGAGCACCACAATTGCAGTACCAGTCCCCCGCCAACACCTCAGTCCTGTTGCTCATATACGTTGATGGGTCGGGGCCTCCATACTTCGGGTATCCACAGCGATGGCAAGTATCCCTTTTCTTGAAATTCGAGTGCTGGCAAGCACTGCATATCCAATCTCCTCCTGACCAGCTCATTTTTCTGTATTGATAACATACAAAATGAGATAACAAAGTAAAATCAACCATTATTCATCTTTGCATCTAGTTATGAAATAAGTACCTCCCTATAATTAGAACATTTAAATAACTTGACACTGTACATTATAGGAAAAAAAATATTATCACCATTCATTCTTGATGCAATGGTCACTCCACAAGTATAAGTGCTTGTGGGATGTGGGGGGTAAGGGCCGATGTTCAAGTTTTCAAGAAGAAGTTTCACACACATATATACTTAAATTAAGTTATAGTAGAATTTTATCTTGTATTAAAAAAAAAAAATGTTAACCGTTTCAGTGAAATGAAAAGGATCATGTTATGAAGCTTAAAGAGGGTTCCTATTAATTGCATGTGAGATAACTTTTTATTTTGTACACCTAGTGGCTAGGCCACTGAAACTGCACCTTAGCTCATAACATGCTACTTGAAGTCTTGAACTTTATAAGTTAGGCAGCATTATTCCAAAACCCTATGCTCTTGAACTCAATGTTCATCTACGAAAACTAGCAAGGATTGCGAGGATAAACTGAATTAAGAAGCTAACCTTAAGGAAATGAAGGACTTTGGCACTAGTAGTGTTAAAGTAGCACCCTGCTGCAAGCACTGGTTTGTACTAGTAATAGAAGGGATTGTCAATACAGTTGGTGCTTTTGGTGTTTAGGGTTGGAAGGCTTTATATACTACTTGGTAAGAGCCTTAAGGTGTCATTTGTGGGGTACTGAATTTTCTTTTCCGTTTCCTGGTGATGGTTTGTTTCCTTAAGTTCCAGAAGTAGAAAAAAAAATTTCTGAAAGCTTTAGATAAGACTTTCTCTCTTACTTCTCTGCTATACTAGAATTATTCTTTGGAAGGGGACTTACAGAGGTTGACACTGCAAAGTGCATGCACTACATTTTAACTAAAATTCCACTCATACCCTTTCTTTACACGATTCCTCATGCATTATCAGAAAAGAACACTTGAGAGACATTATTCCTTCTCCATATTCATTTTCTAGCTAGCAAGGTGTTATGAGGGGGAGGCGGGAGCTGTTTTTTGAAAGCTAGGTGGCTATAGAGAATTTCATTCACAAGGCTGGTTTGCACGTGCTAAAGCCAACATGGATGTATACCTATGTGCACACGTCACATGCTTACGATTGACATTGATTATTGCACACTTATTAATATGTAACATCGTATACATCATCCATTTTATGTGTTAAATGTGGACATATTTAAAAAATGTGAACAACGTATGTGAAATTATGATGATTATAGCATATATAGAATGGCTAATAATGAGTGAGAAAAAAAAAATTCCCTTCGTGGATTCATCCAAGTCGGCATATAGACCTTCCCTATATATTATATGCTCAGAAAGTTCTTGCTGGACCTGGATCAGTTCCACGTGAAACAGGTTATACATACAAGGGGCAGACTAAGAGAAAAAAAAAAATTCACGGGGGAATATATGCTTTTTGTTAATGCACATCCAAAACAAAATTCTGGGTGCCTTTTGGGCAATAATTGAAATGCCATTCCCCGGAAGATTCACATCCATTAGCAAATCTTTGTTAGCTGCTTTTCTTTCGTTGTATATACATGTATTCATTCTGTTTGTGACATGACGACCTAGACCTTTTAGCTAGGCACTGCTTTGACATGTGCAAATCATAGATAATACCACACCTTGTAATATACAAAAATGTTAGGACTACAATTTATTCTACACACTTTGCAATAACTCTTCAATGGAATTAACTGTGAGTGATAAAGAAAAGTAGTAGAATGCTATGAAAAATAACATGCGCCAATCACATTCTGTGACATAGGTAACATAGAATAGTTATAACAAAATGTGTGGAATAAGTTGTGATCCTATAATTATTGAGAAATATGATATGCTCTTCATTGTTTCTCCTACTGGCGGCTTGCCACATGTTTGTCCCCAAGAGATCACAAATGGGGTCTGGCTAGCAAAATCCCTTTTCCCTAAAACTGTGTAAGAAAAGGGAATCCATGTGTGTGTGTATATATATATATATATTAGCAAAGTAAATTTATAACTGGAATAAAAATCACGGGGGACCGATGCTGGGCAGGAGATCAACCTGGTGGTGGTGGGCTAGGTGTTTATGTGAAAAGGCCTTACTTGGATTGCAACGTGTGATAAACTAGTTTCATATGCAAGAGTTGTATTTCCTTTAACTTAGTTATAAATGGGATTAGCATTAACTCTTGATCATGAAAATCATGAAATAGCTTTTAGTCTTTTCCAAGATATCTGGTAAAATGGGAATGATATAAAGGGGATTAACTTGACCCAATTGAGTAAACACAAATCAAAGTTAGCTCGCTTCCCATAAAATATTAAAGTTATTACAAATTTTACAACAAAATATTCATAAATTAATATGAAAATTAATTTGATAGGTGGATTTCAAAAACATATGTTAAATTTATGTTTTTTTTGTGTGACAAGTGTTCATTTGTAAGCCTTAATTATGTAATAAAATTTGTAATATTTTTAACATCACTTTATTAGATATATATTAAGAATATCAATATATATATATATATATATTGATGTAAGAAATACTGATTTTTTTTTTTTGGATAAACTTACAAAATATTTGTTGATCATTCCACTAGATTTTGACACCACAATTGACTGAATTACATCAAATATGAAAAAGCATACTAATATTGAATTATTATTAGTACAAGAATAATTAAATATTTAAGGTTCAAATCTTCCTTTCCATTGTTATAACTAATTATAAAAATAAAAATAAAATCCCTCTAAGGTTATAAAATCTTATAATTATTGGACTATAGCAACATAATATGATAGGCTTTATTGGACTTGGGCCTATATATATAGCCAACAAGAATAAATTTTTTTTTTTTTTTGTCTCAATGTACTTGGATATTCTACTTACAATCCACCAATTATAGCTTACTATATATTCATTTTTTTAATATTATAAAGTAACTAAAGTTTAAAAAGAAAAAAAAAAGGTTTGACACATGATATACTATAATTGAAAGAGTATAAAGTAACCACCGCACACCCTTAGTGCGATAGTCACTGCACAAGTATAAATACTTGTGAAATGTGAGGGGTAAAGGCCGGGGTTTAAGTCTTCAAGAGAAAATTTCACATACACATATATACTTAGATTAGATTAGAGTAGAATTTTTATCTTGTATAAAAAAAGAAAAAGAAAAAAAAAGAGTATAAAGTAGAAATTTTATGGGAGAATAAAGTTTTTTTGTTCCTTAAGAAGCTATAGCAACCAACAATTGAACCATTGATTCTTGAAAGTAAACTTGAAGAAGAAATTATAAAACTATCCTTATGATCAGTTAATAAAAAAAATTTGTTGGTGAATTTTAATATTAATTGATAAATAAAATAATTTTTTATTATAATTATGCTATTCATCCAGAATAAAGTAGGCTGGTAAATGAAAAAGCGTGGGAGTTTTAATATGAAGAGATAGTGGCTTGCATTCTAGCACCCAATCTTCAATTTTAAAAACTCCCTCACCATGACAATAGTCTGTGATATAGATATAATTACATATTTTCACCTACGAAGCCAATAATGGGCTAACCACACTCCAAGAATTACACCCCAACAGTTACAAATGTTAGTTCTCATTACCCATGACAACAAGAAATTTTTATTAATGAAATTTCAAATTAATGCAATAATTTGTGTTAAGCAAAAAAATTATTTTAGAAAATAAGGAAAATTGCCAAAAAAAATTAGAAAAATTACAAATAAAATCCAACAAACTCTAGGACACCTCCCAAAAAAAAAAAAAAAAAAACCTTATTATGATTTTTAAATTGAAAGTCACATCAAAACAAAAAATTAACATAAGTAGCAAAATTTACTAAACCAAACTCAAACAAATTAAAAATGAATTTTCCTGAAAGGTAGCATAGGTAATCGTCATAAGGCATGAGTTTTTATCCTCCCGACGATTCCCTTTAAGTCAACAAATTTTATGCAATTCCGTGTTAGCTTATACTACTTTATCTTACAAACTTTTTGCATATTGATTTCTGATGGTCTTTTTGTTTAAGGATAGTCTGTGTTGTCTATTCTACATCAAATACAATAATGCATATTTGAGAATGTTTGGATAAAGAGAGTGTAAGTGGGATTTTGGCATTCCACAAAAAAGTTTCTTTTTGGTGGAGTTTTGGGTTAAGCTATTAGTGTAGAACTAACTTAAGTCATAAAATGATTCAATCAAATTGTTGTATCTTAGAAGAGACAAGTCAAACAATAATTTTGCTTCACCAATTTATAAGTTATGTTAGATGTACAGTGCTTGAATCTCTTTAAAGGGAGTGAGATTTCCATCTTGTCTTTGTTAAGCTATCAATGATTGGTGTATGGTGTACAAATGATTAGTAATTTCTCTGTCATTTGCGCATCATTAACACGCATATTTCAAGTGAATGATTTCAAATGGTCAGGCTGCATCACTTACCCACTAAAATGCTGCCCTACTTTCCATGTGGGTGCAGATAAAAAATTAAAGATGTAGCATATTTGCACGCCATAGAGCTATCCAAGAATATACTTGATATGATATAAAGCATAAACACCGACTAGACAGCAAAAACTTCACCGGACTCCACCCCCACCTCAAAGTATCGAACTAAATTGGGATGCGGCAATTGGAAAGAACAATTCTTGTTTAGCGGTCATTGATAGGAAATAGGAATCATGTGGGACAAGGTTTAGAAAGATTGTCAACAAGGGTTCTCCTGAAATAGCACAGGCACAAGCAAACAATCCACTGCACTCTTTAGCATAGCATCTAATTAACTAGATATTGGTCCTTAAGTGTTATTTAATGGAGATGTATAGTGTTAGTCTTTAATCCTATCAAAATTGATTAGATTTCTTGCTCCTGGAACATAGAATCACTACAAAAAACGTGTTTTTTAGTTGTCTTTTTTTAAGCTGCGTTTACAAAAATATTACTATAGAGTGTGTTTGAGTCGCGTTTCACACAAACGCAGCTACAGTACCAGAAGTGTAGCAGTTAAAAACTTGAGCTTTCAACAAATATGGCTGCGCACAAGTCAAGTCAATGGGCAATTAGAAGATGTTTTCTAGCAGTTAAAAACTTGAGCTTTCAACAAATATGGCTGCGCACAAGTCAAGTCAATGGGCAATTAGAAGATGTTTTCTAGCAGTTAATAACTTGTTTGCTTAATGCATTGACTAGTGTTACGATGGCTTCATTTTTCATAAATTTTTTCACGAGTGCTTGTTAGAAGTTGTCTCAAATCGTTAATTTTTGACCTTTTTATGGGTTTTATTGGAATGAAATGAAAGTCTATTCTTTATTAAACAAGTAATAGTACTCATTGACGATGAAATATTTTATTGTCCACCAGGATAAGGCTTTGGAACTTCAGTCCATAGGTCCTCTCATGAAGGAAAAGACTTTGGATTAGTTTGAAAGAGCCCTATAAAGATTTTGTAATTTGTGATTGCTTTTTGAGTGTGTAAACATTTTGTAATCTTTGATACATAGTGAATTCATTCACATGGACATAGGTTATTGCCAAACCGCGTAACTTTTTGTTGTTCTCCTATGTGTGGTTGTGTCTATTTTTAGATTCTTTATTTTATTATTTTCTTTGGGGATCTTTCTCAAGCTTGTAATCTTTTTTACAATCAAACTATTATCATATCCTAGGTTCACTACTTAGATATGGTTGGATTTGTTCTTTAGAGCCAAAATTCATTACCTAGGCGTTTGGATTTGTTCTTCAAAGCCAAGATTCACCACCTTGGTGTTTGAATTTGTTGTTTAGAGGTAAGGTTTGCTACTTAGATGTTTAAATTTGTTCTCTTTTGATATTCTGTTGATTGGTTCATGGATCTTAGTAACGGGGAAAAAAATGTCAAAAAAAAAAAAAAAATTACTAGGAGAAGATTAATAGACAAACTTGTGGCACCGTCTTTTAATGCATTTGGTTTCTATTGGCACATTTGAAGGTAGCTTAGGGTGATTTGCACTTTGTTTTTGGTTGGGATCTTAATTGGTTTCAACATTTGACACACCTGTAGAGGTTGGCTCAACTTATGACTCTTGCTTTGTGGAATTTGAATCAAGGTGGAGATCTATTGGAAATTTTTTCAAATTCCTAATTTGACTTAGTTTGGATGTTGTTGGTCCGAAAGGACTGTCTATTCTATATGAAGCATACAATAGTACTCCTTGCTGATGAAGGAGTGTATTTGTTGTCCAACCAGGAACAAGTTTTAAAATCTTATAAATATATAATATCATCTAAGGTTTTTTGGCTTTGGCCCAAAATTCCTATTACATGGGGAGAAACTTCAGATTAGTTTGAAAGAGTTCTATAGAAATATTCTTTCCTAAACTTTTTTTTTTCAAGTTAATTCGATAGTTACAATAGCAGATGGAGAATTTGAACCTTGGATGTTTTGGAAATACTAAAAGGTGTTAGCCGATTGAGCTACAAGAGTATCGTAAAGAGTATCATAAGACTTATAACTTTTGGCTATCCAGAGGATTTATCAAAAAATATTTATGACCACATCTTTTTGTATCATAACTTTGTGAAAATTTTGATGTAACAAACTGCATGTGAGTGGTGGAGAAAAAGTAATGGGTCCATATGAAAATGACAAGTAGTCAGTTATAATTTGTCACATTAAATAGTGGTGGGCAGGGATGGACCTATGATTTCAAGTTAGAGGGGCTGGAGTATAAGTAAAATAATAATAAAATAAAATAAAACTTCAAATGGGCATCCATATATATAGTATGAACAAACTATCAACTAAAATAAATATACAAAATCATTATTTTTTAATACATTAAGTTGTAATCATCTGCCAATAAAGAAAAAAAAAGTTGTTTCTTAATATTGGCTAAGATAATTTTTATTTTTTATTTTGTTTTTGTTAAGTTTTTGGGTTAGATAATTGCTAGTTAGGTTAAACTTAATAGACTGTTTGGAAGAGCCCCTTGGGTCCATCCTTAGTGGTGGGCAAGGGTATGGTAAAGTGTGTCATCCTAGAATTGCTCGATTTATCAACAAGAGGAAAAGCCGTCCCAGCATGGCTGCGTGGGATGAGAGTTCGACATTTGCTGACATGGCAAACATGTTCAACTCTACATAGCTCCAGATAGGCACCTATGCTTGCGTGTTGACCAAATATTCGATAAGGAGGAATCATAATCACCATCTATTCTTTTGTTTTCACCAGACATGATGAGTATTCCAAACTAAAAAACCTCCGACATAGCAACCCCATTACTTATTCTCTATGTGTGACTAATCTTTAAAGGGGCCGTTTCTTTTCAATAATACTACGAGAATCCACATCCTGACGACATTATACACTTAAAAAATAGCCGTTTCTTTTGAATTTTGAATATTCCATTTGCTATATAGGTTGATATTTTTCATCCAGGAAACCTTAATTATGATTGCTACAATTTAAATGGCTAGGTAAAAAAGAAGAAGAGAAGTTTGGAAAGTGGCAAGCACAATTGGAGGTCATATTCCATGCCAAGATGAGATTTGATTGGTAGAAGGCTAGCTCATTATTAGCAGATTTCAGATTTTTCCTTCACAAAAGTTCCTCACCCAGCTAGTCATACTGAAAATGAAAGTATGTGAACATGGCTGGCATGATGAGCATGTTGACATCTCCTGTAAGGGTCAATTATTGAATCAAAGTGCAAAAGCATCTACTGCCAAGGATTAGTTGGCAAATGAATTTTTTCACTATTTTCAATCAAGTAAATTCTATAGGGTTAACAATTAAATAAGAAAAGTAAATTCTATAGAGATCCTGGGTAAAACATCTTATTTATACCCTTAATTAAAATACTGGCAAATCATATATACTATTGGACATAATTTTAATATTAAAAAAACCTATTTACTGTCGGACATTATCAAATTCTATGTTTTCCAAAAACAAAAACCCCAATTTTTATTACCTTAATTTCCATTTCCAAAACTAAATCAACACCATGACAGAGCATTAAGGCACTTCTATTAAGGTTTCTTCCAAGCTAGGATGCTAGGTGCCTCACAAGCAACGCAAAGGTCGGTGCACTTTTCCTTCACATTTGACAAACCAATCATGATAAACTACACTATTTTAATGAATAGTAATATTAAAATTCGAGGTTCAAGAGATAGCTTAATGATGATGACATTTTCTGTGGTACCTGTGGTTCGAATCATACCTTCCCCTCCCTACTTTCCACATATATCTCAAAAAGAAATTCTAATTTTGTCGGTTTTTATTGAGGGCAGAGGGTGAGAACGAGAGGGGGGTTTATAATATATTTATTCTCATATAATTTCGATTTTGCCAAGCATTTCAATTTCCTTTGCTCTTTATGTAAAAGGATCAACTTTTCTATTTGATAGACTTTATTTCCTTTTTTTTAGGGGGTAGGGGTAGGGGTAGGGGGGGGGGGGGGGGGGGGGGGGGGATTAGGCAAATGGAGTTTTTCATTATTTTCAACCAAGTAAATTCTATAGGGTTAACAAATAAATAAGAAAAGTAAATTCTATAGAGATCTTATGTAAAACATCTTATTTATATCCTCAATTAAAATACTGGCAAATCATATACTATCAGACATAATTTTAATATTAAAAAAACCTATTTATTGTCAAACATTATCAAATTCTATGTTTACCAAAACAAAAAAAAAAACCCAAATTTTTATTACCTTAATTTCCATTCCCAAAACTAAATCAACACCATGACAAAGCCACTTCAATTAAGGTTTCTTCCAAGCTAGGATGCTGGATGCCTCACAAGCAACGCAAAGGTCGGTGCACTTTTCCTTCACATTTGACAAACCAATCATAGTGAACTACGCTATTTTAATGAATAGTAATATTAAAATTCGAGGTTCAAGAGATAGCTTAATGATAATGACATTTTATGTAGTACCACATGCCTGTAGTTCAAATCATACCTTTCCCTCCCTACTTTCCACCTATATCTCAAAAGAAATTCTAATTTTGTTGGTTTTTATTGGAGGTAGGGGGTGAGAACGAGAGGGGGGTTTATAATATATTTATTCTCATATAATTTCGATTTTGCCAAGCGTTTCAATTTCCTTTGCTCTTTATGTAAAAGGATTAACTTTTCTATTTGATAGACTTTATTTCCTTTTCTGGGGGGGGGTGGTGCGGGGGGAGGATTAGTTGGCAAATGGATTTTTTCATTATTTTCAACCAAGTAAATTCTACAAGGTTAACAAATAAATAAGAAAAGTAAAATCTATAGAGATCCTGTGTAAAACATCTTATTTATACCCTCAATTAAAATATTGGCAAATCATATACTATCAGACATAATTTTAATATTAAAAAAAACCTATTTACTATCAGACATGATCAAATTCTATGTTTACCTAAAAAATAACCCAAGTTTTTATTACTTTAATTTCCATTTCCAAAACTAAATCAACACCATGATAGAGCATTGAGGCACTTCTACGAAGGTTTCTTCCAAGCTAGGATGCTGGATGCCTCACAAGCAACACAAAGTTCGGTGCAATTTTCCTTCACATTTGACAAACCAATCATGGTGAACTACGCTATTTTAATGAATAGTAATATTAAATTCGAGGTTCAAGAGATAGTTTAATGATAATGGCATTTTTTGTGGTACCACATGCCTGTAGTTCAAATCATACCTTCCCCTCCCTACTTTCCACCTATATCTCAAAAAGAAATTCTAATTCTATTGGTTTTTATTGGGGGCAGGGGGTGAAAATGAGAGGGGGATTTATAATATATTTATTCTCACATAATTACGATTTTGCCAAGCATTTCGATTTCCTTTGCTCTTTATGTAAAAGGATCAACTTTTCTATTTGATAGACTTTATTTCCTTTTTTTTAGGGGGTGAGCGGTAGGGGGGGGGGGGGGATGGGAGGATTTATTCTCACATAATTTCAATTTTGCACAGTGTTTCTATATATATCCTTTACTCTTTATGTAAAAGGTTTAGATTTTTTGTTTGATAGACAAACTTTTTTCTTTCCTCTTTATGTAAAAGATTCGGAAAGAGTTTTGTAATTTAACTAGTTCACATCTCTTGAAGTTTTCAACAAAAGCATCCAGGAACCAAATTCCATCACTCTAACTATCAAATTAACAAAAGAAAAAAAATTGAGTTTTTTGTTTGATAGACTATAATGACTTCCAATATATATATATATATATATATATATATATATTATTCGAACTTTTAATAATGAGTAAACTTGTGTCACTTATAGTATCATCTGGCGTAATTTATACGATGTTTCTTAAACCCAACAAGCTTATTCTAACCCAAGTAGCATTATTTAATTTATAAATAGTAGCATACGTGGGGAGCTTAATTAGGGAGAAATTATTCAATATGCTTGGTGGATTACACCTTCCTCTCACATAAATATGGGTCTCATGCATGAGATTCATATATGAGGTTTACCATTATGTGAGAGGTGGATGTAATACACTGGGTATACCGAACAATTACACGAGCTTAGGGGCTATCAAATGTGCTTATTTCATGTGGGTGTCTTTGTTTTGTTTTGTTTTTTAATCTAGAATTTGATAATTATAATAATGATTTTTTAAAATAATTTAATTTTTATTTTTATATTTGGAAAAATATAATGTTTCAATATATTATTAGAGGTATACATAAGAACTTCCACAACAAATCCTTATGGAATTTAACCTCTTGATGGAATTTATGCTTCTATTTAGGTTATTTTTCCTCCATTTATTTATAAATGGTTTAGTAATTTGGTTCTAATTTGAAATTCTGGGAATGATAGTTACGCTTCGTTTGTTTCAACATTAAATTTTTTTTTTTTTGAAAAATGAATCATTTTCCAAAAAATAGTTTCTAGAAAATTATTTTATTTTCTTATATTTGGGAGTGACCTTAAAATGAGTTGGAAAATTATCTCTTAACTTCTATTATTTAGCTTGGTAAGAGATAGAGTTGTTTTCTAGAAAATAGTGGAAAACAACTTAATCTCACATCAAGCTAAATAAGGAAAGTTAAGATATAATTTTCCTTTGACTCATTTTTTCTAATACTACTAAATATAAGTAAACATGAAAAACTATTTTCACATAAAATTTTCTATCAAATCATTGGCGTAAGAGATAATTTTCTTTTGACCCATGGTTTGATTTATTGTGATGGAAATATTATCAATACATTCATTTCAACTTGCTATAAATATTGGGTTGGGCTGAACCCAAGAAATAGCATGTCCACGGGGGGTTTTGGTCCAGTCCATAACGAAGAGTTATGCCTTTTTTTTTTTTTTTTTTTTTTTTTTTGGTGAAGATTGTTAGAGGTCAAATGGTTAAAAAATTAAATAAACAAAGAACAAGGACTTAGAGGCATGGATTAATGTTATTCTTAGACAATCCAACTAATTAGATTCTACAAATAACAATTTTAGAGAGATCCATAAGATTTCTTGTGTTTTTAAGAGAAATTAACGTATCTCAATAATAAGAGTTTAAGCTTTAAACAATATATATAGACCAAAAATGAAGTGTTATCACTGTTTGAAAACAGTTAGAAACAATCTCCCAAACATTCACAAACATTTTAAATATCAAGTGGCTTAACTCTTGGCAAGAAGTTCTACAGAGGACACAATTATGCATAATCTCCCATGCAACTTTGTTGACAACCAAGTTTCTAATGAGAACACTAAGACCGCTAGACAAAAAATTTCTTTAAACTCTCATTAGAAACTTGGTCATTAAAATTACTAATGAAAACGTAAAAAATGCATTTTCCACTTGCTTTTCTATTGTTTCTTTCACTCTATCCCTTCTAAAACAAATAACACTCTTACAATTCTAAAGTTGGATCAAACTTGTATTATAACCTACTAGTGTATAACCCGATACATATGCATGGGTACAATTTAAAACAATTACAATTACATGGTTCAAATTATACTTTTTTTTTTTTTAAATGTTGAAATTATACATGGAGCTTAAATATTTTTTTTTAAACCATAGATTTCTAAAATATGTAATTGGTTTTCATTATATATATATATATATATATATATGATTTATAATTTAATTTGATTTAGATTCTTTGATTTTTCTCCTAATAATTCACTTGTCATAAAAATTAAAAAATTAGATGGACACATGGTGCAAAATTGGACTCTAATTGAAATCAAATTTAGAATCTAATTGGATTTAGATTCTTCGATTTTTACACTCAACTAGCTTATACTCTCATGCATATACATGGATACACTTAAAAATATACAATAAGATGCATAAAAATTATTCTTATATATATAATTTAAATACTATTGATAGTCATTTTTATATTTTGTTAACTCTTTAAAAACAATGATAAGGATATTATTAGATATAAAATGTAAATTGTCCTTTTTTTATTATAAAATTATTGTGAAGCACCTTTTCTTTTTACGATTCATTTATTTTAAACTCTTTGATTTTTGTACTTAATAACTCCATTTGATGAATATTTATGATATGGTCTCACATTTGATTCTAAAATTAAGAAATAAAACTCTATAAGGATAAATAATTTAGGACACATGACACAAAATTGGAACTCTAATTTGGAATTTTAATTTGAGTTTTTCTCAGTTTTACCTATTATTATATATAGATTAAAAACAATTATAATTATATGGTTCAAATTATACATTTTTTTTTAAAATGTTGAAATTATACATGGAGCTTACATATATTTTTTTTTAAACCATAGATTTCTAAAATATGTAATGGTTTTTCATTATATATATATATATATGATTTATAATTTAATTTGATTTAGACTCTTCGATTTTTGCTTATAATAGTTCACTTGTCATAAAAATTAAAAAATTAGATGGACACATGGTGTAAAATTGGACTCTAATTGAAATCCAATTTACAATCTAATTGGATTTGGATTCTTCGATTTTTATACTCAACTAGGTTGTAACCCCATGCATATACATGAATATACTTAAAGATATACAATAAGATGCATAAAATAATTCTTATATATATAATATAAATACTATTGATAGTCCTTTTTATAGTTTGTTAACTCTTTAAAAAAAATTATAAGGATATTATTAGGTATAAAATGTAAATTGTCATTTTTTTTTTTTATTATAATTGTGAAGCACCTTTTTTTTACAATTTATTTATTTTAGACTTTTTGGTTTTTGTACTTAATAACTCCCTTGAATGAATATTTATGATATGGTCTCACATTTGATTCTAAAATTAAGAAATAAAACTCTTTAAGAATAAATAATTTAGGACACATGATGCAAAGTTAGAATTTTAATTTGAGTTTCTCTCAGGTCCACCTATTATTATATATATAAATTAGCATGTAACATACGCATACACATGGATGCATTAATAATTAAACACAATTTTTATCATAAAAATATAAATAATTAGTTAAATTATTAAAAAAGAAAATCATGTAACACATGCATACACATTGATACATTTAAAATTAAACACAAATTTTATTATAAAAACATAAATAATTGGTTAGTTTTTCTTAAAAGTAAACGTAATTAGTCATATACTAAAATTCTTACCTAAATTTAATGCCACTTATGATTTTTTTTCCTAATTTTTAATAAGATAGAATGCGTGGGTGGTTTTCATTAGTATATGTAATTTGTTTATTTATTTATTTTATAGGTTTATTAATATTAGACTTAGTATTTTGTACTCCTTAACTTACTTGACACAAAGATTAAAAAACTTAAGTAAATACATGACATAAAATTAGCCCATAATTGAATTCTAATTTAAAATTTAATTGAATTTTTTCTAAACTTTGACTTTAATTATATATTAGAATGGAACTCCATGCATATGCATGAATATAATTAAAAACAATCATAATTACATGGTTCAAATTATACATTTTTTAACTTACACATTTTTCAAACCGTAGATTTGATAGTTCAATTAAAAACAATAATAAGTAATGGTTTCTCATTTATATATATATATATATATATATAACTCAATAACATAAAATACTTGGTAACTCTTTAATATACACTTCATAACTTAGCAAGAATTGTGAATTTTGCATCAAAAACTGACATTGCTTCGCTAAAAGTACCATTGTACCAAGTTAAACAAACCCAACAATATCCAACAATCAGTTGTCGATTTATGCAAAAGAAATTGAATTTTCACTTCCCAAACATAAAATCATTAAAAAAAAAAAAAAAATGGTGCTCCCTGTCTCACCATCTTCTTCACTATCACTACCCATTTTATCTTCTTCCACTCATCATATCCTCCCGGCTTCTGATCCTCCATACAAACTCCTCCAATCCCACCCATCTCTTCATTTCCTTTCCAAATGCAAAAGCCTCCAAGACCTCAAACAAGTCCACTCTCAAATCATCAAGACTGGTCTTCACAACACCCACTTCGCGCTAAGCAAGCTCATCGAGTTTTGCGCCATCTCACCCTATGGAGACCTCGCTTACGCGTTGTTACTCTTTGAATCCATTGAAGAACCCAACCGCTTCATTTGGAACAACATTATACGTGGCTGCTCGTTGAGTTCGAACCCGATAGTAGCTTTGGAGTTATACGTACGTATGATTCTGTGTGGGACTGAGCCGAATTCTTATACTTTTCCTTTTCTTTTCAAGTCTTGTGCGAAAATAGGGGCTACCCATGAAGGGAAACAGATCCATGCACACGTTGTGAAGCTTGGGCTTGAGAATGATGCCTTTGTGCACACTTCGCTTATAAATATGTATGCGCAAAATGGTGAATTGGGTAATGCACGTTTGGTGTTTGATAAAAGTACTCTGAGAGATGCAGTGTCGTTTACAGCCTTGATTACTGGGTATGTTTCAAGGGGTTTTATGGATGATGCTCGTCGACTTTTCGATGAAATTCCTGTGAGAGATGTGGTATCTTGGAACGCTATGATTGCGGGCTATGCACAATGTGGTCGATTTGAAGAGGCATTGGCATTGTTTGAGGAGATGAGGAAAGCGAATGTACAACCCGATGAGAGTACCATGGTGACTGTACTTTCAGCTTGTGCTCAGTCAGGGTCGGTTGAATTGGGCAATTGGGTGCAGTCTTGGATTGAGAACAGAGTACTTGGTTCGAATCTTCGGCTTGTTAATGCACTTATTGATATGTATTCGAAGTGTGGTGATTTGGAAACAGCTCGAGGGTTATTTGATGGGTTGCACCAAAGGGATGTGATTTCTTGGAATGTTATGATAGGTGGTTATACGAAAATGAGCTGCTATAAAGAAGCATTGACGCTCTTTCAGTTAATGCTAAGATCGAATGTTGAGCCCAATGATGTGACCCTTTTAGGTGTTCTTTCAGCTTGTGCTTACTTGGGTGCTCTTGACCTTGGTAAATGGATTCATGCGTATATAGATAAGAACTTTCAACATATGACTAATAACTCTCTTTGGACAAGTCTAATTGACATGTATGCGAAGTGTGGAAATATAGATGCAGCAGAACAAGTCTTTAATAATATGAATCTTAAAAGCTTGGCTTCCTGGAATGCAATGATATCTGGGTTAGCCATGCATGGGCACCCAGATAAGGCTATTAGGCTCTTTGAAGAAATGGCCAATGAAGGAATCAAACCAGATGATATCACATTTGTTGGTTTATTATCTGCTTGTACACATGCGGGTTTGCCAGAACTTGGACGCCAATATTTTAGCTCAATGATTCATGATTTCAACATTTCACCAAAACTGCACCACTATGGATGCATGATAGATCTTCTAGGCCGAGCTGGGATGTTTGATGAAGCAGAGACCCTAATGAAGAATATGGAAATGAAGCCTGATGGGGCCATCTGGAGTTCTCTGCTAGGAGCTTGTAGAGTTCATGGACGTGTCGAACTTGGTGAATATGTCGCTCAGCAACTCTTTGAATTGGAGCCTGATAATCCTGGGGCTTATGTGCTTTTGTCAAACATATATGCAGGAGCTGGTAGATGGGATGATGTAGCAAGGATTAGAAACAGGCTAACTAATATGGGAATGAAGAAAGTTCCTGGATGTACCTCAATTGAGGTGGATGGAGTTGTTCATGAGTTTGTTGTTAGTGACAAAGTACATCCCTTGAGAAAAGATGTCTACAAAATGTTGGACGAAATAGATAGGCTTTTGGAGGTGGCTGGGTTTGTGCCTGATACGTCCGAGGTGCTTCGTGACATTGATGAGGAGTGGAAGGAAGGAGCATTGAGTCAACATAGTGAGAAGTTGGCCATTGCTTTTGGTTTAATCAGTACAAAACCAGGGGCAACAATCAGAATTGTTAAGAATCTTCGTGTATGTGGAAATTGTCATTCGGCTACAAAGCTAATATCTAAGATCTTCAATAGGGAGATTATTGCGAGAGATAAGAACCGTTTCCACCATTTTAAAGACGGTTTTTGCTCATGTAGAGATTATTGGTAAAATGATGTAACTTGAATGAAATAACATATGTAAATAACATCAATTTGATTTAATATGGAAGATAATTTGCATTCATGTAAGCTGATCTTTGAACATACTGCTCTTGTGCTCTTAGAATGGAAACGTAAACCCATCTTTATTTATCTATCAAGATCAGATGGTATTTTTACATAATAATTGGTTTTAAAGCCCAATAACATATATAACTAAAGCCATGCTAGTGATTCCATATTATGCTTCATTGTTAGAGATTTGATTAAAGGAGTTCCTCCTTGCAGTTGCCAAAACGGTCTTGTCAGCCACAATGAAATATGCCGCCCCTGCCACTGCCATCATTAACAATTTCCATCAACAAAGCGGTATTAATAAGCAATGATAATAATTACGAACAGTAACACAATAATATGATGATCATGAATGATTGTAACCTGTGCTGATTATGAGCGCTTGTGCAGTGTGATTGAGATTAGCCCTTGCCCAAGGCAGCATCCTCACACTGGCCATCTGCATATAAAGCAAAATGTGAGTAAAGAAAAGGCTACAAAAGAGGAAATCATTGAGGGGTTACTAGTTATAATTTATCATTATGGATCATTGAGGGGTTACTAGAAATTAAGAAATAGATTGCTAGAAGGACAGTTTCATCAATGGCTAGTACTAGTAAAATAATGAAAAAAAAAAGATGTAAATATTTTCAGATTGAGACAATTGTGAGAAAAATGACTTACAGTTGGAATGGCAGTGGCAATAGTAGCAACAACTGCTGCCTTAGCTCCTGCTATTACACCCTCTGAATATTCATTGGAAAAGAAAATAGGATTAGAATCAGCTTATACTCTAAAATAAAAATTTGAGAAGTGCTAAAAGGTGCATTATCATATCATCTAGTAGTGTGCATAATCATTGCACCATTCCATATGGCTCTCAAAACATCAAACTCATCCTTCAGATCAGTCAAATTATCCGTCTAATAATTTCGTGCAATACTCAGCTAAAGTGTCTAGAAAAAAGCAATGACCTAGGATATATGAGAATGGTCCCCCACCACAAAAAAGGTAACTCGTCTTTATCCATTGAAAGCATGAAAAGGTCCTAGAGTGGTATTTGGAACTATGGGAGCTATGAAGTACTAAATCTTAATCACATAATTAAGACCACTTCACAGTGATATCTTTGGAATTTGGATTCAATCAATGAAAGATTTACTCCACTTGAATCTCATGATGCATAGAATTATGAGATCACTCACATGACACATTCAAATCAATTTTATCCTATACATAAATAATCTGCCATACAATAAGAGATACCCAAAAAAATAAAACATATATCAAATTTGCGTAAGGCCACAGAGCTACAACAAAAGTAAAGCAAAGATACCATGAGAACAGCGCTTGGCCATGGCCAGCTTGTTGTCAAGGGAAGCCACGTTATTCCTCTCAAGAGGTGATTCAGCCACATTTTTTGCCATTTTAAGAGAGTAAATAAAAAATATACTATAATGAATGAAGTTCGTAGAGAGAAAACTGAGGAAGTTATGAAGGTTTTGGATGAAAGTTTCTGTGAGAATGGCTTTGGTATTTATAAAGAGTTTGGGAGTAGTTGTTGCTAAGACTCAGATTTTCAAGTGTTGGTAGTGTTTGATGGTTTCATTTGAGGACTCACGAAACAGTCACTTGTTTTGGCTCTTCAATGTGGTTTCTGCCTTTCTGGTATGTCGGTTGATTCTTCGACCTTTATTCCCAAAACTGCCCCGGGTTTTGTGAGTTTATTTTAAATACAATTGCCAAGCATGTTATAAAAGAAGAATAATCATATTGAATCATGTTATTTCCATGCTATTTTGAAGAATGATGGTAGAGATATTATAAATTTTATTACATAAATTTTGTAACTTGATGTGTAATTTACTACTAAAAAAATAATTCAAACTTTTGTTTATTATTTTTTGAAACAGTACCAATCTTTTTTTTTTCTTTTTTTATTTAGAAATAGTACCAATCTTATTCATTGTTATATGAGGCTATTATTGAAAAATTGGTAATAACACTAGCCTTTTCTTACTCTGAAATTAGGATATTAGTTTTTATGCAGCCTTTGGATTATGCTAAAGAAGTCTTAAACTAGCATTCATTCATTTTTATAATTTACTTAAAATTTTGTTTTAATCATATACTTAGAGGTCGGGCTTGGTATGATGCCAAATGCCTTTAACCAAAAGCAACAAGCCATGGGTCTAGGTTTGAGAATCAGTTTCTTTAAGTAAAATTGGGAATAAAATTGCCTATCATACTATAATCTCTCCCAAACCTCACAAAAGTGAGAATTTTGTGTACTAAGTATGACTTTTTTCAGAGAAATTATCAAATGTATAGACATCTGATTTCTCTAGAGCTAAGAATTGCACTCTCCTTTTCTTTTCTAACAAAAGAAAGGGGCACAACTCTATTGGATGAAAAAAGGCTCTAATTTTTTTTTGTTAGTACCTATATTTCAATTTGATTGATTTATTGTTTACTACAGAATAAATAAAAATGAACTTTATATCCTTGTTAATTAATTTATGGAGGTGTGTGATTTTAAGAAATATAAGGAGGGTGTTGCAGTAATTTCATCAAATGCAGACAAATGAAGGTTAAGCATAAAACAGGGGGCACTGATGAATCTGCTCACATTATCCACTCGTGTTTTTATAATCGACTCTCCCAAATCTAATAAGATTGGCATTTGATTTGATTTCTTTAATTTCATTGTCACTTTTTAAAGTCCTTTTTCCTTTTCTTGGGTAAGTAACTTTTTTTAAAGTCACACTTTTTATGGAGATTGCAAAAAAAAGCCAATGGTTTAGGCCAAAGCTGCCTTAAAACCATGGGTAGCCCCACATGGTACTTTGGCAAAGGTTCAATGAGATTGCAGCACACGTTCTAAACCAAGGGCTCAGATATTTCTATCCTTGTTTGTTAATCTGCCATTAAAGACAGTAGTACAAAGTTACAAACTTGGATGGGTTTCTTTAAATTTCTTCTCTTTCTTTTCAAAAGTTCACGGTTTCTCCCAAAGTTGTTGGCCTGTGCACAGTGATGGTGGTTTGACTGTGTTTGTGTTGAAATCCCTGACTCGTTAGTGTTCCATCGGTCACTTTCATGGGTTGCTTTGATTTTGGCTTTGGGTTTGGTTGCTTTCAAAGGCTAATATTATTGCTTCTGATTTCGATTATGGGCCATTTCAAGGCAGTAAAATAAAAACTACTGGCACAGATTCTGCGAATTTTTCTGCACAAGTTAAAATGCTATAGTTACTGCTATTTTACGTCACACGCAGCACAATTCAACATCACACCATTAATTATGCGTTATAACTGTTCTAAGAGCAATTATATGAGTCGGTGCAAAAGATTCTGTCCATTTTACACAAAAAAACTAACTTTTTCTATTTTACATTATCACTTTTATAAAACACTCACATCAGTTTATTTATTATACATACTTTTTTATTAAAATAATATTTTCCTTCATTTTTTTTATTATTTTCCATCTACTCTCAGTAACTCTCCTTTATCCTCTGAATACACCACTTCTTCTTCACACAATCATTTATCTTTATCTCCACCTCTCTGTCTTCTTCTTCTTTTTTCTTTTTTTTTTTTCGAAAATCTTTTTCCTTCCTCTTCGCTGTCAACCCATCACAACCACCATCATCATCACTACCCGATCAGCGAACCACTCAAGATCAAACCAACCCAAGATTAGAAAACCATTCAAGATCAAACCAACCCAAGATCAAAAACCCACCCAACCTGAAACCCACTGATCAAACAACGAGAAATCAGTGAGTTGACCGGCGACGATTTGATCAGGTTTCGTGTAGCAGTGGTTTGATCTTGATCAGCGAGTTGATCGACGGCAATGGTTTGATTTTGATCAAATGAGAACAATGGAGAGTGAGGGGAGAGTGATCGGTGGCAATTTGATTAAGCGTCGTGTGGCTTGATGTTGATTGGCGGCAGTGGTGTGATGTTGATCACGGAGAGTGAGGCAAGAGGGAGAGTGAGGTGAGAGCAACAGAGACAGAGAGAGAAAAAATTACTAAAATATTTATGCAAGTGCTATAGTAACCGTGCATATATTTGGCACCCACTGATGTGGGGTATTTTTTGTGCCAAAATGTGCAAAATGCCTACCTTTTTGTATTTTACAAGACTTTCCACCCTCTGATGTAATTGCTCTAATAGAGCAATTACATCAACTGGGCCATAATTATGCAAAATGAAAAAAGTAGGCAATTTTACATAATTTGAGCAAAAAAACACTCACACCAGCTTGTGCATAATTGTGCATTTATGCACAATTGCTACAGTAACTATGCATATATGCATAGTAACTGTAGCACTTCCATTTGTTATTTTATTTGTTCTCTCTCTCTCTCTCTCTCTCTCTCTCTCTCTCTCTCTCTCTCTCTCTTTGGTGTTCTTTGTGCTTGATAAACTTGACAGAACTAGTGATAAAAAATGTGTAAAGTTTAGCGTTGCTACAAAATAAAAAATCCCTAGATTCAATTAGATCGCAATGAAAAAGAAAGGACAACCATAGGAATAGAGAGAGTGAGAGAGAGAGAGGAAAGAGAAACATACGGATCGAGATGGAAGTTTCATCCTCCTCATCGGTGGTGATGGCGATCTCCTTGAGCTTAACGATCAGAGCATGGGTCTGAGAGAGAGAGGCGGTTTCTTGCCGATCGGAGCTTAACGATCGCCGGTGGTGATGGCGATTTCCTTGAGCTTAACAATTGAAGTATGGGTCTAAGAGAGAGAGGCGGTTTCTTGCCGATCGGAGCTTAACAATTGCCAGTGGTTAGGGCTTCCACTTCTTCTCTGTGCTCATGCTTGAGTTTAGTGCTTGCCATAGCCTTTGGTTTCTTGCTTTGATGTTGTAGAGAATGGGTTTGAGAGAGAGAGAGAGAGAGAGAGAGAGAGAGAGAGAGAGAGAGAGAGAGAGAGAGAGAGAGAGAGAGAGAGAGAGAGAGAGAGAGAGAGAGAGAGAGAGAGAGAGAGAGAGAGAGAGAGAGAGAGTAATAAAAAATTATAAAATAATGAATATTTTATTAAATAATTGTATATAATAGATAAACCGATGTGCGTGTATTGTAAAAGTAATGGTGTAAAATAGAAAAAGTAGGTTTTAAGTGTAAAATAGGCGAAATCTTATGCACAAGCTGATATAATTGCTCTAAAAATTTAAAAATTTATATTATACCTGTTTTGGTAACAGAAATTGTATAAAATTTATGTTGTCAGTTTTCAACCTATAGATTAAGTAGATTAATTATGTTAACGAGTACCGTTAGGATACTGGTTAATAATTCAGTTAAAGAAAGTTTTTATAAGAAAAAAAAATAATTAATGTTTTGACAACTTTTTTCATTCTCCATAAAAGTGATGTTAAAATTTTCCTCAAATAGATTGTTAACTAATACCCTAAGGGTACTCGTTAGTATTTCCCTAAGTAGATTAACACAATATATTTTATAAAGAAATATTACAACTAGCCAAATGATGATTTTTGAGGAGGGATTTCAATTTTTTTTTTTTTAAGTTATTAAAAAAAAAATTGGTTACTTGAAATCATCTAATTTCATTTGTCAATCATTTTTTTTTTTTTTTTGGGATGAGCATTTGTCAATCATTTAGTAGAGTATAAAAATTGTTCATCATATATTGCTCTATGTATAAAATTTATATAGTCAGTTGTCATCCTACAAATTAGGTAGATTAACACAATATATTTTATAAATTACATGATATTATACATTTTATAAAAAAAATTATATTCTACCTGTTTTGATAAACATAAATTGTATAAAAATTTATGTAGTCAGTTGCCATCCTATAAATTTAGTGGATTATCACAATATATTTTATAAATAAACTTTATAAGTGGCCAAATGATGATTTTGAGGAGGGATTTCAAATATGTTTTTATTAAAAAAAAATAATAATTTTGTTTCTTGAAATCATCTAATTTCATTTGTCAATCATTTAATAGAGTATATAAAATTTTCATTTGTATATTGCTCTATGTATTTTAATAACAAAAAGTTAGTTTACACTTCTTAACGTAATTTTTGTTGATACGATTTTTTAAAAAATAAAAATTTTCTTATAATACGAGTTTTGTTTGTATCTATTTTTTTAAAAGAAGAACGTTCTCAAATTAAATTATTATGAAATTTATTGAAAAGATAATAATTTTTTAAAAATTTTATTATGATGTTGTTAACATCTTGAAAATTTAAAAGAATTATGATTAATTTCAAATGATTGGAATGTTTGAGATAAATACTTTTAAAATGGTCTAGAATTAGTTTCAAATTAAAGGATACTTTGTACAAAATTAGAGTGAATTTATATTTGGAACACTTGATATAATATTATTAGGGTTTATTACCTTTTTTTTTTAAGTTTTTTTTTTTTAATTATTTAGTATAAATGTGATAATGGATTACCTCTAGTCAAATTTTCCATACATATATACGATATGTTGAGTATTCAATTTAATCATCAAAACATTTTATTAGTAAATAATCTTTGTCTGATAGCATGCATGATTATAGGTATTTAGTGGTATTAGAATAACCTAACTTGTGTTCGAAAAGGCATGCAAAAATGTCCTTTCGGGTTTGAAGAATGATACTTTGACGTTTGACTACTTTACAAAAAGATATTCTCTAAATTGAATATCTAATTTACAATTAGAGTGAACCATAATTGCTACAGAGAGACAAATAGGCATGCTGAATGCTGATGCCAGAAAAGGGGAAAACCAACTTACTGATTTTATTTATTTATTTCCAAGTCCACCTGTGTATATTTTGGATGTTTTCCAATCGGATCATAATAATGGGTTGAATTCAACCAGCATACTAATTATATCTCTCTCTCTCTCTCAAAAAAAAAAAAAAAACATACTAATTATATATATATATATATATGTATGTATGTATGTATGTGTGTATGTATGTATAAAGGGCATAATGCTTATTATGACACAGAAAAATATTTTTTAACAACTTCAATACATTTTTCCAAAATAGTGTATGAGTGATTTTCTTTTCCTAAATAAAGAATGAGATAAGTAGATGGGATATTATTAATAAACAAAAAAAAAAAAAAAAAAAAAGATGAAGGAAAAGAAGAAGAGATTTATAAGTCTTGATATTGAATAGGTGAACTTTTTCAAAGTTATGATATTGATCCTAAATTTGATTTTAAACTTGGACAAATAATTTGTAAAGACCATAAATTTTGGACATCTAATGCCATATTTATCAACTGATGTTGCTCTAGGATATCAATCGTGACAATTGATGGAGAACATAATTGATGGTTGAGTGAACCATTATTCGAGAATGCGATTGCTTGCTAGGAAGATATGAATCTCAAAATGTATACTCAAGATGATGATGTTTTTACCCCTATATGGAGAGAGTTTTACAATTTGGAGTTGCCACTTAGTTATTTAGTTATTCAAGGATAAAATAAAGAAAACAACAATTTCATAATACATCATTATTCAAATGAAATTCAAAATTACTTTGCCTTTTATGAAAATAAAGGATAATGAAAATTATATGAATTTTTCTCCTAGTTACAAACTGCAAAAGAAAACAATTTACAATACTTTGTATAAAGTTGTGATTTACAACTATGTTTTATGTTGGTTTTATTCCATTACAAAATGTGTTGTATTTGCTTTAATTTATTTCCTTATTTTTTGTGGGATTTTATTGTATTGAGTTTATTATGAAGTTGGTGAAGACTCAAGCTAAAATGAAGAATCTGTGGATTTTGTAAGAAGCTCGCGAGAAGCTAACCCACGAAAGAGCCACGTGAGGAGCACATGACTGGAAGCTGAAGAGTCATGCCAAGATGTCGTTTTTGTGAGTGTCTCGAGGGTAAGGCCTTTTCGCGAGATAGTCGCGAAACATTCTACCTGGAGGATTTTAAAGAGTGACTTTCTTACTCTTCACCCATACTATATATACTCTCATTACCCACAAATATATGAGAGGTTATTCAGAGAGAAAAACCCTTGATAGGTTTTCTACAACACACACACACACCCATCTTTTTGAGAGAGAGCTACTCATCCTTTGTGAAAAATCATTGTAGCCTCTTCTCCATCGCTCTCCCATTGTCATACCTTGAGAGGAGATTTGTACCCAAACACAACCCACACCTATTCAGAGTGTTGAGAGTGTTTTGGACCTAATGGGAAGTATTAGAAGAAGCTGAAGATGGCAGATGCAACATGGAGTTTGTTGCGGGATCTGGAGAGCTAGACAAGATACGGTTCCAAGAAGCCTTGTTAGAGTAGGAGTTTGGAGGGTTTAGATACATTAGGTAGATTATGCTTGGAGGGCCTCGTGCTAACTCATGTATCCCAACTGATTGTCTAATGGATCGATTTCTACTTGAAGGGCGGCGGAGAGGTTTTTCACTACTTTCTTGTGTTTGCATCTTTCTTGCCTACTTTTTTACATTCTATTTTATTGCTATGTTGCTTTGATTATGGATTAGAGTTGCTTGTTTGTTTATCTGCTTGCTTTTACTTTATTCTGCACTTAGTATTAAGTTAGTGTAAAATCAATCGAGTCGTAACTTTATTTTGGGGGTCTAAACAACTCTTGTGTTTTTGACACACTCACGAGCTTTCACTTTGTCTTCTAGGTACATTCTACAAACAAAATTTCACAAAAAGATACTAAAGTAGAAACCAAGTTCTAAGATAAGAGGCTAAGTCATGAGATGAGAAGGTGTTAAGCACCCATCTCACTCGATCTAAAGGTTGGTCTACGAGGATTTAATAGTCTTTTAATTTTATGATCAAACAAACGGCAAAATCCATTTCATTTTAAAATCACAAAAAAAATATAATAATAATATTAATATTAATAACAATGCTTTATCGCCCTAAACTATACCCCTATTTAGACTTATCACCTTGAACTTTCAAAATATACGACTACCACGCAAAATTATAACATGTATTTCATTTTGCATTCTATTGGCAATTGGGCTATTAACTAAGAAGGAAAAACATGTCGTATGCAATTCACTTGACCTCTGTAAATGTGGCACCACATGAAATACCAAATTGCTCTTCATCAATCCCTTAAAATAAGAGTTACATGGCACCACAATGGTTAAATTTGTTAAACAATTCTATTTTAAGGGAGCAACTATAGCAAAATCCTAAAAAGATAAAGTTTGGTTACAGACTAGTTTATAGGAAATGGTTACAACTCTACTAAATATATTCGTATTAGTTGTGAAATTTAACAAATTCACCATTGGATTACATTTTCTTATATCTTCTATGCTTCTAAAAACATTTTCTCATCAATAAAATGTTTAACCTTTAATAGTCTAAAATTATATATAAAAAATAAGTGACATGAAATTTAATATGTATGTTAAAAACATAAAGAATATGAGATCTAACAGTTAGAATTTCATAATATATAATTATGTTAATTTTTTTAGTGGGGGTTCTAGTCAAACTTTGTCCATCCTAAAATGTGTAATGGGTATGGAGGTTGTTGACTTGTTGTGAAGTGGTTTTTTTTTGGTTGGGTTTCTTCCCTAAGGTGCTCCCTAACCCTATTTTAGGGTAGTAAATGCCAACGCTATAAGTGATGATTATTGATCGGATTAACCAAATGGATAGTAAGGATTTTTAAAATTTAATCAATTATTTATTTATATATATTTTTAAAAATGCCTATTATTTATTAGATTCATTATGCATTTTCACACATTTTGTCCTTAAATTAAATCAATGGGATTTTAGTACATAATTTCTTATAAATAATTATTTTTTAGAACCAATCTTAATTTTTTTTTTTTGAGAGAGAACCAATCTTAATTAATCATTCATAATCACACCTATCCCTTTACTATCATAAGGAGAAAATAATAAAATATTCTCTTTTAAGGGGTGAGAATATATTGTTATTATTATTATTATTATTATTATTATTATTAAACCGCTTACAGAAGATTAATATAGCCTTTTAGAATTCCTAAGAATAAGTGCAACATAAAGATTTCATCTAAAAATCATTCTTTCTTTTTTTTCTTAAAAATACTGTTAAACCAATGGTTGACATGCTTATATTCCCTATTCAAATTGTTGAATATCAATTCTCAAGAATCTTTGATACTAGCTAGAGGGTATGTTTAAATTCTCTTAATAGAGTGAGATTGTACCTAAAGTATGTGATTATTTTTTTCCTTCAAAAAACAAAATAACCAATATACAAATGTTAATTTTTAAAGTTACCCTTTACCCCCTGGTTTATAATTGAAGGCATTTTCTCAGATTTTATTCTACATTTAACTGTGTCACCCACTTCAGCCACTCGTGGTTTCAATTATAACATCTCTTTTACTTCTTTTTTTTTTTTTCCTGTCCGTGAATTGTTTTTTTCCCAGAGCAAATCTGACCTTGAAATTTGATTTTTAATTCTTTATTCTAATAAAGTTCTTTTTGTTTAGAAAAAAAAGAAGAAGAAAGAAAATATGGGTTGCCTTTCATGTGCTTTCTGTGCCAAAGTTACTAAGATTGGACCACGCCTCCAAAATAAGGGCTCAGGTTCGTGTTTGATGGGGTTTTGTATTTGATGGGTCTCTCTCTTAAGTGGCAGCTCATGGTTTCTTCAGAAGTGGGTGGCTAGCTAGTGGTTTGTGGATTTTACTGTGCGTGCGTACGTGTTGCATCCAAGTGCCTGCTGGTTCAGTCACTTTCAACCGCCACATGTTGCTCAATGTTGCATGCTATTTGTTTTATATAATGATGATGAAATCGCATAAAAGTTAAGATCAAGCTCTATTTACATTGTTATCATTGTACGTATATAGTGTGAATCTCATAACCATGTAGAATTCACATATTGTAAGGAAGGAATTCCTATATTTTTGATGTACGATATACCTTCTTATTCTTTCATGCGCAGGACATGATTGTCATAATTTAATTGATAAATGAAAAATTAACAAGAACTAGTTCACCTTTTAACATGCCCTTAATTACAAAGACATGAGAATATATACTAAACAAGGGATTTTCTGGGGGGTTATAGGATTTATTAAGGTTTTAGAGCTTTTATGTAGATGTAATTGGTATGGACAAGGATCAAATCACTCATTTAGGCCCCTATAGGAATTATTAAGGAAAAGTTGTGCCTAAAATCTCTTAAAAATTTTAGTTTTTTTAATAGTTGGAAGGCAACAAGTTAGGTTGTTGATGTGTAAAGAAATGACTTTAGTATTTGGTAACTTCCAAAACTTCTTCATTCCTAAAATGGTCTTATTAAGATGCAATTGGGATAGTACAATCATATGATTATTTTATTATTTTAAATACGATCTATGACATCCGTTCTATAATATTGTTCTCTAAGACATATTAGTTTTTATCAGTAGTTGGAAGGTAACACATTAGGTTGTTGATGCGAAAAAAATGCCTTGCTTTGGTATTTGGTAACTCCCACAACTTGTCATTCCTAGAAGGTCTTATATAAAATGCAATTGGGATAGTATAATCATAGGATTTAAAAAAAAAAAAAAAAAATTAAATACAATAGAATTTCAATTTTTTATGTTCACTCCATAATGATTATTCAATATGTGTGTGTGTTTGTGTGTGTTAAATTTAGAAGTAAAAGGTAATTGATGGTGCAAACATAATAATAATGGAAACAACACAAAGAAAAATTGAATAATATGCTGAATATTACTAATTTGAAGAGATGAACACAATACTATTTGAACTGAGGTGCAACACTCTCTCTCTTTAAGGAGATTCAAGCCCTTAGTTAGCTAATATTTGTAATTGGTGTAAACCTTCTCTAACTTGTCTTTCCCAGGATACAATATCCCAATAAATGTTGTATGGCTAGAACAGCTTCTGTACAAAATGTTCAAGCCCAACGCTCTACCAGAAGAACACCTTTCTTTGGCCCCAAATCTCTCAAATATTTAGTAATATTATTGAATTCACTCTCTCACATAATACTCTTTAATTTTAACTATTTCTCTTCATTCACTCTTGATATGAAATTAGTCCATAGCATAGCCATATATATAGTCTTCCAACCCTTCACATAACCTACATGTTATTTATTAATTTATAAAAATTCTCTTAATTTATTTAATCTAACTGAAATACAAGTAACTCTTTCTTTAACAAATTTTATTATAACTCATCTCTTTATTCATTTTCAGTTATTTTGAGTTTCAACATATTTACTTTAAAATGTACTAACATTCTCCCACTCATTTTAATATTAAATTCGGAAAATGAGAGATTTCCGGGCAAAAAGGGATTATTATGCATCATGAAGGTGTGCTCTACATTGAACATTCACTTAGTGAAACAACAATCTCTACTCTAGAGTTAGTAATGGTCTCCGACTTGAACTATGAATGTTTAAGGGAAATAAAGTATTACTGCTCACATATAATGATCTAGGTGTTGACATGAGCTTTACTAGCTAGCACGTTAAGGCCCTATGCTGATTCCAGTTTTCCATGAGCGCCTTTGAGAATAAGCCCAACTCTCTTAGGGAGCAGCCCCACTCCCTCGCTCACATAGGTGAAATCTGTATAGGGCGCTCCTGAAACTTTGACACCCCACTCATAAGAGCTACAAATTGTTCATTAAGAGTTTTAAAAAACTCAACCTCCTACATGTTACAGGATAAATGCATTTACACCATTGGGATAGATTATTTATTTATTTATATTTTTTCAAATATAACTAAAATTAATAATGCATTTTCTTACGACCACCATATGATTCGTTTTTCCCATTGAACTCAGTTCTTAGAATCTTTGGTCCCCGAATTGGGTATCCTCATACATGGCTCATGATTGCATGGGCTTCAATCCCATCCCTCTTGATGTATTCCAAACCCTTTCACTTGTTAAGGCCTCAATTAATGAATCTGCAAGATTATCACAAGATTTAACATATTCTATATTAATGATGCCATTACTCAAATAAGATCCCATAGTACTGTGTTTTCTTCTTATGGGTTTGGATTTGTCGTTATAAAAATGGTTACGTACTCTACCAATTGCAGCAGTGCTATCACAATAACTTAAAATAAGTGGTATTGGTTTTTCCCAAAGAGGAATTTCATGCAACAAATCTCTCAACCAGTTTGCTTCCTCACTTGTTGAAGCTAAAGCTATAAGCTTAACCTCCATAGTAGAGTTAGCAATAATGGTTTTTTTTTTTTTTTTTTTTTTTCCAACATATTGCACCACCACCTAAAGTAAAAATGTAACTAGTGGTAAACAAAGAATCACCTGACAAAGTATTTCAGTCGGTATCACTAAAACCTTCAAGTACAGCAGGATATTTTTTATAGAACAAACCATGTAATTTGGTACCAGATAAATATTTCATAACTCGCTTAGTGGCTTGCCAATGATCTCCACTAGGCTTGCTAGTAAATTTGCTAAGTACTCTTATTGCATAGGCAATGTCAAGTATAGTACAATCAGTCACAAATTGCAAACTACCAATTATGCTAGCATATTCCTTTTGATTAACAATATCATTGTCATTATTAACAGGAAACAAATGAATACTAGAATCAAAAGGAGTAGCTACACTTTTATGATCATGAAAATTATGTTATTTTCAATAAATTCTCAACATAATATGATTGATCAAGAAATATTTCATCACATGTTTTTGTAATTTTCATGCCCAAAATAAAATTAGCCTCTCTAAGATCTTTCATATCAAAATGGCTTCTAAGTATATTTTTTGTTTCATTTATAACATGCAAATTAGAGCCAAATATTAGTAAGTCATCCACATAGAGGCTAATAATGACATGTGAGTTTTCCCAAGTTTTATAATAGATACACTTGACTTATATCAATTTTCAATCATGCCGGAATCAAATTTTTCATGCCATTGTTTAGGAGCTTGCTTTAAGCCATATGGGGATTTAGTTAGGGTCCGTTTGGATACAGTTGAAAACTAAAAATTGAAAATACTGTAGCAAAATAATTTTTAAATGTGTAAATAGTACCGTGAGACCCATTTTGAATGAAAAAGTTGCTGAAAAGTGAGATTTGTGAATCTCGTGAATAGTACACAGGACCCATTGATGTGCTGAAAAGTGGCTGAAAAGTCAAATATTACGGTTATTGTTCATGAACAGTGCATGAACTATAGCTGTAACAGTGAAATTTGTCTCCTGAAACGCGTGCAAAAAAAAAAAAAAAAGAGTAAAATGCTGGAAACGCAAACGTGAAACGCACACTTAGCTTACACACCTTACTTTCTTGAGCATGCTTTACAAATCTTTCAGGTTGGTCCATATAAATTTCCTCATCTAGGTCCCCAATCAAAAAAGTCGTTTTTACATCTATTTGATGAATTTTCAAATCATATATGGCTACAATAGCAATTAGCAATCTAATGGATGTAATTCTAGTAACAGGAGAAAAAGTGTCGAAAAAATCAACATCAACATTTTGCTTAAAACCTTTTGCAATAAGTCTAGCTTTAAATTTGTCTATTGTGCCATCAGGTTTAAGCTTTTTCCTAAGGACTCATTTACAACCTATTGTTTTACAACCAAGTGGAAAATCTACTAACTTCCATGTTTTATTAGAAATAAGTGAATCCATTTCATCATTCACAGCCTCTTTCCAAAATACACAATCAAGTGATAACAAAGCTTCTTTCAAAGTAAGAGGATTTTCATCAACATTAAAAACATTATAGTCTGGGCCAAAATCTTTTTCAACTCTAGCTCTTTTACTCCTTCTAAGTTCAATGTCAAGATTTTCTTGATTTTGTGAATGAGTAGAAGAACTAGGCTAAGATAACACATTTTCTATAACTTCTTTGCCCCCACTATTTTTAGATTTAAAAGGAAAATTTTCCTCATGAAAGATAGTATCACCTGATTCAAAAATCACGTTATTTTCAATATTCAAAAATCTATAGGTTATACTGTTTATTGCATATCCAAGAAAAGCATAGGTGGTAGCTCTAACACCCAATTTAGGTATTTTGGGATCCGTTAACCTTACAAAGGCCAAGCAACCCAAAACTTTAAAATATCTCAAATTTGGCTTATGCCCCTTCCATCATTCAAAAGGTGTGAGTTTAGTCTTTTTGTGTGACATTTTATTTAAAACATGACAGGCTATTAAAATTGCTTCCCCCCACAGATTTAGAGGAGCACCTAACTCAATAAGCATGGCATTTGTTAAATTAATCAAAGTTTTATTTTTTTTTTCTTTCAGCCACACCATTAGATGCAAGTGAGTATGGAGGAGTAGTTTCATAGAATATTCCTAAGGGTTGAACAAATGAGTTGAACTCAATAGATTCATACTCCCGACCTCTATCATTTCTAAATCTTTTTATTTTTCTACCGAATTGGTTCTCAACTTCTCTAAGAAAATTTTTAAATTTCTCAAAAGTGTCACTTTTACTTTTTTAATAGATAAACATATGCATATTTCAAGAAATCATCAATAAAGGTGTTGAAATACCTGTTTCCTCCTTGAGTTAATTTTCCTTCAAATTCACAAAGATCGGCGTGAATTAGTTCTAACAATTCAGTATTTCTTTCAACATTTTTATGAGGTCGTTTTTGTAATTTTAGCTTGATTGCATGCTTCACATTTTTCAAAGTCTTTTGTTAGTCATGGGATTAATCCTCTGTTACTCATAATTCCCACATATCTATTGTTTATATGACACAAGCGAGCATGCCAAAAATTCATAGAAGACATCATATAAATAGAACTAGCAGATGACATATTATTTTCAATATTTAGGTTGAACATTCCATCACAAGCATACCATTTGCCCACAAATAATCATTTCTTAGAGATTACGTATGTGTTTGAATTCCACGTCCACGGCTGTGTTTTGCATTTCACGCGTTTTCTCCTTTTTTTTTTTTTTTTTTTTTTTTTTGGTTCAGCCCGCAATTGTTGACAAGTCAATTGTAAACAGTGCTTCCGTGCACTGTTCACGGGTCCCACAAATTACACTTTTCAGCAACTTTTTCATTAAAAATGGGTCCCACAGCACTATTCACACATTAAAAAATTATTTCGCTACAATTTTTAGTTTTCAATTTTCAGTTTTAGCAAAATAAGTTTTATCCAAACAGACCCTATATATTGATCAGATTCCATTGTTTGTTTGAAGCTAGCCTTATTCAGCAAATAGCTTGACATTAGATTTTTCCTCATGGACGGAGTGTATAGCACATCTTTCAAAGTGAGCAAACGTCCAGAGGTAAATTTCAGCTCAACCTCACCACTGCCAAGTACCTTGGTTTTACTAGAGTCACCAAACATAATTGTTTTTTCTTCTTCAAAAGGAGTGTATATTTTGAACCAATTTTTATCATAGCAGACATGTCTATTGGCACCAGAGTCTGCCCACCACCCTTCAACATATTGGATCATGTATATGTTTGTAATCATAGCCACTAAAGGCTCTTCGATAACATTAGCCTGTGGGACAGATCCATGTTTCCAAAATTTGCAAAATCGAGCAATATACCCACTTTTACCATAGACAAAACATGCATTAACTTGTTGGTTATTGGAAGGGAGTCCTTGGTTCTTATTCCTTTGACTAGGGTTGCCCCTATTGTGAGGCCTATCATAATTTTTCATATTTTTCTTTCTTGGCCTCAATTGGGCATTTTTAGGAAAATGATCTTTGGGCTAGTTATTGCTTGCAGAAATTAAATTTACCTTGGTGGTAGAATGTCCATTACCCTCTTGTGTTATAAGTGCATCTTGTCCTCTAGCTTCCTCCTCTACATGGATGCGAGTGATCAAGGATTCTAGGGATGTCTCCTTTTGCTTATGGCACATTGATTTTTGGAACTCTTTCCATAATGGTGGTAGCTTGTCAATGATACCAGCCATAAAAAGGTTGTCCTCAATCTTTATGCCTTTGAATCTAACTTCTGCTACGATCATTTGAAAGTCTTGAACTTGTTCCACAACAAATTTGCTATCCACCATTTGATAGCGAAAGAAACGACTAGCTGCATATTTCTTTGCACTAGCCTCTTTGGTGTCGTATTTGCTTTGTAAAGCTTTCCAAAATTTCTTTGCAGAAGTGTATGTAGTATTATAATAATCATAGAAATGATCCGCAGTGCAATTTAAAAGATAATGACGACATTTATACTCATCTTGTTCATACTTATCTATTTTTTCTTGATGATCATAAAGTTCATCTTTGGTCATGTTGTCAGTAGAGACCTTGTTTGGATTCTTCTTAGTGAGGACGTAGGCTACCTTAAAAAGGCTTAGATAGAAAAGGACCTTGGCTTTCTATCTTTTGAAATGGGCTCCCTTAAAAGGAAGGGCTTGTTGAGATCTCCAACATTGTCATTTGGCTTCTTAGTTGTTGGCTCCATTTTGAATCTCCTTAAAATTGTTGGTGCAAACACAATAATAATGGAAACAATACAAAGAGCTTTCCAAAATTTCTTTGTAGAAGTGTATGTAGTATTATAATAATCATAGAAATGATCCGCAGTGCAATTTAAAAGATAATGATGACATTTATACTCATCTTGTTCATACTTATCTATTTTTTCTTGATGATCATAAAGTTCATCTTTGGTCATGTTGTCAGTAGAGACCTTGTTTGGATTCTTCTTAGTGAGGACGTAGGCTACCTTAAAAAGGCTATGACAGAAAAGGACCTTGGCTTTCCATCTTTTGAAATGGGCTCCCTTAAAATGGAAGGGCTTGTTGAGATCTCCGACATTGTCATTTGGCTTCTTAGTTGTTGGCTCCATTTTGAATCTCCTTAAAATTTTTGGTACAAACACAATAATAATGGAAACAATACAAAGAGAAACTGAATAATATACTAAATATTATTAATTTGAAGCGATGAACACAACACTATTTAGACTAAGGCATGACAGTCGCTCTTTTTAAGAAGATTCAAGCTCTTGGTTGGTTAATCTTTGTAACTGGTGCAGACCTTCTCTAACTTGTCTCTCCTAGGATACAACAGCCTAACAATTGTTGTATGGCTAGAATAGCTTCTGCACAAAGTGTTTAAGCCCAAAGCTCCACTTGAGGAACACCTTTTTTTGGCCCGAAATCTCTCAAGTATTTAGGAATATTATTGAATTCACTCTCTCACATAATACTCTTTGCTTTTAACTATTTCTCTTCATTCACTCTTGCTGTGAAATTAGTTTATAGCATAGTCATATATATAGTCTTCCAACCCTTCACATAACCTACATGTTATTTTTTAATTTAGAAAACTTCTCTTAATTTATTTAATCTAACTTACATACAAGTCCTTCTCCCAAAAAAAAAAAAAAACTTACATACAAGTAACTCTTTCTTTAACAAATTTTATTATAACTCATTTCTTTATTCATCTTCAGTTATTTTGAGTTTCAGCATATTTAATTTAAAATATACTAACAGTAATGAGTTGGGATGAGAAGAATAGCGTGTTGATAAATGTGTTAAAAAAAAAAAAAAAAAAAAAAACCTTAAAATGATACTAGCATTTTGCATTCAGCTTGTTTGATGTAATTTTTTTTTTTTTTTTAATTTCTTTTAAAACTACATTTTTGTTTTTGTAACATATGACTATATATAAAAGATGATAAGAGACTTGGTCGAATCGCATTGAGAGCTACACAAACAAAGGAATTAAAAGAAATTTGATGTTTGCAATAGTTTGATAGAAAAAAAAAATGATCACAAGGAGTATAATAGCTGATTTTATGACTTATAGACTTTGCCACATTCATAAATCACCAAAAATTAATAAAATATACAAAAATCTCAATATCAATTATAAAATTGGGTTTAGTCCATTCTTGTTAGCTCCTAGACAACCGTGAAGCGAGCCGCTAGTATTGTTCTTGAAAAATCCAATTAGAGTCTAAGCAGTTAGACATGGTACAAAGATACTATAAAAAATCAGAAGGCAAGAACCACAAAAACTATAAAAGCAAATGGATTGTAAATCAAGGAAAGATCATTTCACTTCAAGCCTTTGTGGCTTATGCTGGAGTTGGTTGGCAATAATCATGGTCATTAGCAAGAATCAAGGAAAATCTGCTTTGTTAGAATTAAATTGGTATTTCTTGTCCACTAAAGAAGATTTTCCTTACACACCCTCCTGTTAGGTGGGAGGATGTGCCCCTAAGCCATAAGGCTTGGAGATGCTGAGGAACTCTCATTCGGGTAGCCAAACCCTTGAGGGGAAGGGTTGCCTAGTTTTAGGTAGATTTTCTATTAAAAAAAATAAAAGAAGAAGAAGAAGAAGAGGAGGAAGATATTCCTTATCCACCAAAAAACTTTATAGGTAAATATTACAATCTTAAAGTTGGGAGGTGTTTAGATTTTACATCATAAAATTTTAAAATTTGGAATTTCCTCTCCGTAGTTTGGGAGCATTTGGATTTTACACCCTGATATTTTAGAATTTGAAATTTACCTCTTAAAGTTAAGGATTGATTGAATTTTACACTCTAAATTTTGAAACTTTAGAGTTATAGGGTATAAAATTTAAACTATCCTAAATTTTAGGGAATAAAATTCAAACACTCTCAAAATTTAGAAGGTAAAATTTAAGTTTTAAAACATTAAGGTATAAAATTCAAACACCCTTAAACTTCATGATAAAATCCAAACTCTACCCTTACAAATATACAATTTTGTAGTATTCCAAGACAAATTTTGTTATCATTGAGTGTTTTTGTGTTTGTCGACATATACTATTGTTGAATCACATGATGAATTATTGATCTTTTTCTCTTATGTTTTCTTGTGTATATATATTTTTAATTTTTTTTCCTCTCAAGTTTTCATCGTACAAGAGTTTTCCACTGTCAACACGCTTCGCTACCTTTGTCTTTAGTTACTCTTTAATTCATGGGGTTGCTATGCCTATGAACACCTTTGTTTCTTCAGTTGGGCCTCTTCCCAAAATTTTACTTCGGTCATTTTCTTAATGCATCATGAGACATGGGCACCATGTCTTTGCAATTTTCCATATTTCCTTGTTTGGTGAAACCTCGGCCAGTGGACCTGCAAGAATTCAAAATGATTCATGCATACATAGCCCTGTCCCTATCTCAATTCGTAAAAGGAAGAGAAGCTCGCGTGCTACTTGCCACTGCAAGCTGAGTGACCACTGAGAGTCTCACTGTTTGCGGTCCAAATTTCCATCAATGGTTAAGCAAAATGGCAACCTGAGAAAAAGCGAGTTCAACGTTTTGGACCTTTACTTCCCCCATTGATTGAATAGTCCACAAACCCATCAATTCTCATTTTTGGCATATTCATTGACTCCGATTTTAATCAAGAAAAAGTACGTACTATTTTTTCTTTTTTTGCTTATTTTGAGTAAAGAAGTACGATACTATTTATTATATTTTTGGTTCAAGTGTCATCCATAGCAGTGACTTTTTTATTATGGGTAATAATGATGCTCAAGTATTATTTTCAAACTCACTGATTTCAGTGTATGATTTTGAAGATGCGTACTATTGCCATCATTTCAACATGGCAGTAATTTGAATTTTCGTGGTAAACCTTACCGATAAAGTTATGGCCTATAGGGATTAACGTATCAAGATATGAAAGTGGGCCTCCTTTAAGAAATTGTAACAATTAATTGGGAGTATTATATTAGCAAAAAGAAATTAACACAAGAAACAACAACTGGGAGTGTGAGTGTATGACACTAACAAGTTCAGTGGTAATTGATAAGCATGAACAATACACGTGCGTGATTTCAGGTGTAGTTTAACAAATAAGAATAATTTGAAATAGTTTAGAGGAAAAAGTTGGACTCCAACAAGTTCTTATTCCAATGTGGTAATTAAAGAAATTATTAATGTGTAGTTTAAATTAAATGATTGTTTTTAATGAATCTTATAACTTATTTAAATAATATACATAAATGTTTTTATAAAATGCCAAATAATGTGCGATAATAACATACTTTGTGATCTTCTAATCTATGGTTCGAAATCCATCTCCCTCTCTTTCATTGTTGATCTTTTGAATTTACAATATATATATATATATATATATGTATGTATGTAAGAATACTTTTTGAAAAATTTTCATTAAAAATATTAAGAAGTGTATTATGTGTATGTACTTATATCGTACATTACTTTTGTATCAAGAGAAATTATCTAATTTTTTAAGCGTCAAAACTTTCTATTATTCGTCTTTGTTCATTCTTATATTTCATCATTCTCTGTTGTGGATCAATAATTTCCCCATTTTTAAATGATGTGTATCGAAGTGGTCCAAACATGCATGATATCTATTTTTTCTTCTTTTACCACACAATTCCCGATTTCTTTCTTTACCTTTTCTAAGCCCCAGAGCCACCTAAATTAACAAGCTCATGACTTTCATCAACATCAAATATATGTCTCAAAATCCACTGAATTAACCAGTTCGGAGTAATAGGATAAAGCACAGACCACAAATGAGTATTAACAACTTAATTCTAATGGCCATAAAACAAGAGGGGGGGAAAAGAAAGAGGGAGCAAGAAAACATTATGGTTTTCTTCTTCTTTACTTTGTTCATAGAAAGGAATGTGAATGCGTGGATATGAAAATGCCCATATGAGAAAGTAGACAATCTTTTCAAACTTGGAAAAAAAAGAAAAAGTTCAGTTTTCCTTTTGTAATATTTTTTTCCGTGATAAAGACGAGTAATTATTGTGATCACATGAGTTCATTAGAGTTCTCATGAGAATCACATTGGGACAATTATGGGATCCCCTTCCTTTTACACAAAAGCAAAAATATTAATAATATACACGAGATAGAGGGACCATACAATACCTAAAAACAAGTAATACTTTATAAATATATTAATAAAATAAATGTAAATTCAAAGCATAGTGACTCGGTCTTACATCAATTGTTTTAATCCTTATCATTAGTAGGGAAAACAGAGGATAACAACTCTTTCTTTGGTGCCATACATGATATTTGCTTCCTGTTTTACCTAATTTTATTTACATCTAAAGTTAGAAGTAGTCAAAATGATGAGGGATTTGATATGGTTGATCCCTCTCTTTCTTGCTTAACTTTGGTAACAAAGCTCTACTCCTAAACTTGTGTAGATCACTAGGGACTTCAGGTGGTCTGACTGACCTAATCAAAGCCCAATTCACACCCTTGAAAAACTCATGCCTCTTGATCTCAACAGAACCCTTTAAGCTTCCAATTCTCTTCTTTGGATTCTTCACTAACAGCTTGCTAATAAGGTCTTGAACTTTCACCATATCTTCAAATTCTTTGCTGCTACTAACACCAATCCTTGGGAAAGCTAGTGGCTGTCTAAGGATGTTGATGAGGGTTTTCTCATTGTTTTCACCTTTGAAAGGTGTTCTCCCAAATAACATTTCATACAAGAACACCCCCAAAGTCCACCAATCCACTGCACTCCCATGGCCTTGACCTGATATCACCTCGGGTGCTAAGTACTCGTGTGTTCCAACAAAGGACTTGGAACGAGCATTTATTGGCTCAGCCACTAGTTCTGGATCAAGTTCCAGGACACCAACTTGATTTGTTATTGTTGTAACATTATTAGCTTTCTTTTTCTTGGTGGAAGCTGAGAAACATGAAAGCACAGGTTGCATGGGGGCAACACAAGAAGGTGTCAAACACTTTACATCCTTGTCATTGGGATCCAAAGTACGGTTTGCCCTTAGAAGCTTGGGAACAACATCACATTTGAGTGAAAGATCGAAATCCGAAAGCATAATGTGGCCATCTTCTCTGACCAGCACATTTTCTGGCTTAAGGTCTCTGTAAACTATACCCATCATGTGGAGATACTCTAGTGCAAGGAGTGTCTCAGCAGCATAAAACCTATGATAACATTTTCATTGCTCATTAGTAATAAACTTCCACACATAAAACTAAGCATACACAATAAATAAAGGAATATATAAAAAGCAAGTAATGTCACACCAATAAAAGTACTCTATATCATCTTTATTGGAAATGACTCCATTTTATGTCTAAAGTGAATTTAGTATTACCACATTTAAATAACGCCTTTCTAAAAAAAAAAAAAAATTTAAATCACGCGTCATTATAAAATAAAATTTTAATTGTAAAATTAATTTTCTCCGTTTCAAATAAAATAGAGAGTTTCCTACTCTTTATGACTAGCTCATTATTTCTTTGTATCATTTGAGGTGGAAATTAACTTGGACTTTTGGTAAAACATGTACGTATTTAATTACCTTATTTGTTGTTAACTTATTTACTTACAAAACCTACTTTAAGCTACTTTTTGTCTTACCAATTTCTTTATTAAACAAAATTTGACAACTACACAAACAATTCTGAAGATCCAAGAGACTTACTTAGCAGATGAAATGCAAAATCGCTTTCCTGGCTGGCGTTGTCGAGCAGCATACAAATCTCCACCAGGGCAAAACTCCATGACCAAGCAAGAGTAATGAGAAGCCTCAAACTCAGCATACAAAGTTGGCAAGAAAGGGTGATCAAGCATACCCAAAATCTCCTTCTCCATCTCAGCCCTCTGTAGCTTCTTCCTTATAGCAAGTGCTTCTTTGTCCACCACTTTCATGGCGTAAAAACACTGTGGCAACCCCACCACAGGGTTCCTAAGCTGGCAAAGGTACACGTTCCCTATGTCACCACTTCCAAGCCTACGTAGAAGCCGAAAATGGTCAAGCCCAACTCGGCCTTTTGAGCTCTGGAGCCTCCTCATGGCTTCCCATGCGGCTTGGTTAGCCTTGTGGGGTTTGTGAGAGCTTAAAACAGAAGTGTCAGTGGAGGAGCATACAGAGACTGAGCTCCTTCGGCTACCAAAGCTGAGGTTACTCATCCAACTACGGCTTGAGTCTGGCACGGTTATTGAGGAGCAACTACTATCATAGTCTGATTCATCTCTGGCTATGGTGGCCATTGTTGTTGTTGCTGTGGAACATGTAATATTGTGAATGTGTGAGTGTGAGAGGTTTGCTACCTGGCTTGCTTTCTCTGGCTTTTTATATACACAGTCACAGAGCCTTTGTGGGTTTTAGCGCATGAATTATGTAATGTGGTTTACAGGAAGTCTACAAAGTGATACTTTTGTTAATATAATACAATTTGGGAAATAACTTTATCTAATAAACAAAAGGGTGTTTTGTTATGTTTTTATGTGGCTAGTTAAATGCCACTACTTTCACTATATATCTCAACATTGCCATTATTACTAATTTCATAATAATGAACAACCCAAAAAAAGAAAATTCACAAAAGAAACTGGAGGCAAATTAAAGCTTTGTTGGAGTGGGATACATTTGTTAGTGTGTATATCATACTTTTGGGTACAAACTGTGACCAAATTTTATGTTTAATTGTTTCTTTTGTCCCGGTGTGTTGTGTGGCTGAACCTAGTAGAATCTGCTGCTGAGCTAAAGAGTAATGTAAAACAGAAAAGAAAAGAAAAGAAAAGAGCTTTGATGTTGTGTGAGGCATGCTGAAACTGACACAACCACTAATTTTTGTTCGTTCAAAGTTGGCTTCCAAAAAGGAATGTCCATGCATGTTACACTACACTATACAAAAAAGCATTGTAACTTGTATCTTCATTCTTTTATCTTATCTTAAAATTGATTTTATGGCATTCATCACTCTGTTAAAATATACTTTTGAACTTAGATGCATATCAACCTTTCGGAGGGAGACCATTTTCCCATTGGACCAATTGAACACTAGATATATTTATCTTATCATATCTTTTAGGGTACGTTTGGTACACTGAATGTAGATTACATTAGGAATAGTAATCTTTATTACTGGGAATAGAAGACATTGTAATGGAATAATTATTACTATTCATTAGTTTGGTTGTTACATATGGAAAACTTGTAAAATAAAATGTATAAGGAAACTTTACATTTTTGGAAATATATTAATTTTAAAACCTATTATATACCCTGAGGAATAGCTATTACATCCATTTTAAAGAGGAATAGCTATTCTTCAATTTAAAGAATAGTTATTCCAATGTAATAATTAATCCATGTAATAAAGATGCAACTAAATGACCGAATTGATATTACACATGAATAGCTATTCCATTACAGGAACTATTACAGCGTACCAAACGTACCTTTAGTAATTTTTTTATTTATTACCATGAAAGAAAATTATTAAGTTTTTATAAGGAATCGAAATTTTTATACCTTTTAACCGCAATAAGTAATGTGTGTAATTAAGAATAATTTTACCATCATAAATTATTTTTTAATATTTTTACAAATCATTTATATAACAAATTTTACTGGCTGTCATTTAAATTCGCTACTAATTTGTAAAGCTGTTTGTAATTTTAGCAATTTTTTACAAATAATTACTAATAATGGTGTGTTTTGACTTTGATCACTCCTCAAAGAAAAAGAAAAACATTCTAAACTGACTTTGTATACACGTAAAATTCCGTGGCGTTATTGTTATTTTGAAGCAGCAATTGTGTGTTTTCTCAAAGTGGACGGTCAAAAAGCTTTTGTTCTTTTGTGCTAAAAAGGTTTTGTACACCGAATTTCAAGATTCGTTTTCCAAGGCAACAAGAAGGGCGCGGTAAGAAACGACTTCGTTTGGGAGCATCCCAAAAAACTAACCGACGTCATTCATTTTCACCGGTCGCGTCAAACACATTGCCTCATCATCTCATTCAATGATTTGATTTGATTTTTCCATTCGGTCTTTGGAATCGTAGTTTCTGGGAAAAGTTAGGGGTATTTTGGTAATTTCATCCTTGAAGTTGCATGGACTAGTTTAATCTGTATTGTACAGGTAATAGAAAGCTAGGCGGAGAGAGGAGAGAGTGCACGAAACACCCGTGCCCCAAATTCAATATTTCCGCCTTAGTAGAAGTATTAGGTGACTTCATATTTATATTTATATTTCTGTTTGCATAGATATATGATGATTCATATGTAACTTTATTACATTCTTGTCATGCATGTGATTGTGAACCCATAAGGGGATCTGTATTGGGTCCATATATACCAGCTCCTTTACACGTGCCACTTTTTTAAAAAATAATTGCCATAATAACTTGGTGATATATGCCATAATAACTTCTATATTGGTAATAATTTGGTTTTCAATTTTACTCTTCTTCCAATCTCATTTAAGCATTATACAAGTTCTAGGAAATCTTTTTGAATTTTTGCTATATGAAAAAGGAGATTTGTGTTGTGAACTCATATGTCTTACATCATGTGACTACAATGAATAATATCGCGTGTACTACTAAGGTTTTGATGAAACTATCATTGTGAGCACAACAAATTTGTTGAAGCACTATTATTTGAATTACTCAACTCCTGCTAATTATCATGTAAAGCGATACGAGAACTTTTACTATCACACTAACCTCATAATGGTACAAGCTCTAGGAAATCACAACAATGTTGTTGGATAATCTTTACTGCATAATTGAAATGAAACTCATGTAGGATCTGCACATTTTAGCATTTCAAAGTACCATCAAGGGGAAAATTACCAAGAAAAGCAATGATTAAATGGAGCCATTTTAAAAGTTGAGAAGAGTAGGATTAGGACAGACAAATCATCGTGTTTTGGGGGTAATGATAGGCTCGCGTTGTAAAGGGACTTATTCTGAAGTACTTACTTACCAAAGCAAAAGACTATTCAGTTCCCAATTATTTTTTCTTTTCCTTTTTGTTATTTTAATAGTAATAATAATTGTATATAACTCATATGCTAATATTAGTAATTTAGTATGTTGTACGTGACTGAACCACTTGTGCTTCTTGCTAATGAGAAGTTGCTTCTTTGGTGCATTAAGAAACAGAATTAGGAATTCATATGTGGCGGTCAAAGTTTTAACTATAAAAAATTAAGTCATAACAAATATACTAAAATTCAACCCTGAATTAATATATAAAAATAAAACCAATATCCATTCATTGTTAACAAAATATAAATAAACACCAAAAAAAAAGAAGAAGTATTCAATAATGATTTTCAATTGTAAAGTCATCTTATATCAATGACGAATTACTTGATCTCATCTCTCAACATAGCAAGCATTCATGTATAACTATAAGACAGATATGATGAATGCCTTGCAAAATAATTTCACAGTGGCAAGTACAACATTAATCCATATTCCACCGTCACTAAATTTTTGGATAAACACTTTAGTTGTTGATGAATAAATTGCATGGCATCAAGTCCTCTCCAGAACTTCATGAAAAGAGTTATGATAAATTGATAATTTCTTAAATAATGGTGCATAAAAACTTTTTTTAATAATAATTATAAAAGCACAATCTTTGCATCCCTAACTTTTTTCTAATTCTTAAATCTTTCAACAATGAATGAATCCTACCTAAAAATCTTAAATGACTTACTAAAGAGAAAAGCATTGCAGATACAAAGTTGTACCTTTATCATTCAAATATTCAAGCCACGGAGGAAATAGTGTGAACCACCAACATTTCAAAGTTATATTTATAACAGTATCTCATTATATTGCCAATATTCTTCTAACTTAAAGACCTTAGTAATCCTAATGGAGAAAAAAACACTCATGCAGTCCGTTAGGTGGAGCCAAAAAAACATGGTAGCACCCAAATTTCAAAACCCCACTTTTTCCTATTTTCACTTTCAAATGACAAATAATCAAAATATTATTATTATTATACCAAACATAAATATGGGTCACATGGCTCTCTTTTATTTATTTATTTATTTTTCTAACATCTTTCAATTTTGGAGTTTTGTTTTCAATTTTTGAGGACTTTATATAATATATATATTTTTTTTGAGTCCAAACTTGAAACTTCAACTCACATATATTTAAATACATTAAATTAAATTTCAAGGGGGCCATCGCCCTCTTAGTCTTAGAATAGTTCAATTCTTGAGGTGATCATGCTTTTTATTTTTTTTCGCTAGTGATATCATTATACTATGCAACATCTCTTCATCAACCTCGTTATAGAGGCATCATATTCCCCACCTTTTTGCTTTATATCGGACAACAAAGATCAACCTATAAATCTGGTTCTATATACTTCTTGTCACATACCCCATTCCGTGATGCCCTTTTTTTGGCCCAATAATAATCACATTTTTCATTTTTTGTACCATCTTCTATTTCAAAAGCTAAGGAAAAATCCAAACGAAAATTGAGCACATCTTTTTCACTCAAAAAAATGTAAGATGTAAATATATAGCTAGGTTAATATGATGGGGGATGTTGGGGAAGGTCACAACACATCTTGTCCTACATTTGGTGGGATTTGGACCTCTACAGAAACCCTTTGAATGTTTGCTTTGTACGTTTCACTTAAGACAATTAAACTTTTATCCTTTCGTCCTTCCTCTCCTTTTTTTTCCCCCACATTTCTCTGTAGGATCTTATCATATTCACTTTTGGTTACAATTTCAGGCAACACTACTAGCAAAAATTGCAGTGTTGCAGGGTAGCAAATATTTGGGAAAACTCAAAGCTCCATAACTTCCCCCATACATTCTTCTCCCCTACCATTAAGATCATAAAATATCCACCAACCATTTTTCTAATGGTTGAAAGTTGAAAGAAAGAAGAAAGTTTCTCGTTATTTTGGCCAAGTTTTTGGCATTGTACTGAAGTTGAATTGCTTAATGCAATATTGCTTCATTAATATTTCAGTTTAGGAACTCATAGTTAAGAATTAATGGACCATATGATCAAGAATGGTCTACTATAAAAAAAAAAAGAAAAAAAAAGAAAAAAAAAAAAGAAAGAATGGTCAGTGTTGGGGCCGTTTTTGTCGACTTACTCTGTATCATGCTTTGATAGGCTAATAGTTAGACCCGGGTTATTTTGATGTGTGCGGAACGCCACCGTTTGATTCCTAAAAGAAAAAAAGAAAGAAAGAAAGAAAGTTTTTCATTATTTTGGCCAAGTTTTTGGCATTGTATTGAAATTAATGCGATGCTTCAATAATATTAAATATTTTGGTTTAGGAATTCATAGTCAAGAATGGGCCAAATGATCATGAATGGTCAGTGTCGGGGTCTTTTTATCGCCTTGTTATGTGTCATTCTTCAACAGGCTAATAGTTAGACCTGGGTTATTTGACATAGGCGAAAAGTCACAAGAAGCAAATTAGGTTTATACTTCAAGAAAATTTATATCTTTAAATCCACGATGAGAGAGTCTGAAATCCACCAAAAAGTAACAGAAAAAAAATTCTAAAATTTTATTAATATCAAAACTGAATTTACCTTGAAAACTATAATGCATTTTGAAAGCTCAAATTAGTGTGAAAACATTAAAACTTGTTCAGACCTTAATTTTAAAATTATGGCTAGATTGCTTTTACTCTAACTTAACAAAATACGGAACAAGAGTAAATATACACAAGAAATCGGTAATACTATTCTAAGTCATATCCAACCACAATGAACAATAAATGAAAAGTTTAAAGAGTAGGGAAGGGAGATGCAAATACAAGATAACACCAAGACGTGTTATCGAAGAGGAAACTAAAAAACTCAGCGAAAAACCTCTCTCCCACTCTCCAAGTTGAAATTGATCCACTAGTGAATAAAGTTGTAGTACACGAATAACACAAGACTCTCCAAGTAGTTTACCACATGTACTTGTGCCTACCAAGTTCTCGCTACTAACGGACTTTTCGGAGTCATGTCTTCACTAGTTTTTCGGATTTTGCAATTTATCCAAATTGCATCCGCCACTTAATGGCTCCTTTTAATGCTTCCCAAAGGCACCAAAACTTGACTCAACTCTTAGATTTGGTGTGGTAAGTGTTTAGGCTAAGAACCTTTTAAGGATGTAGTGAAGGAGAGGTAGGAGTAGAGGAAAACCAAGAGAAAATGTGTAGATGATTGTGAGTATAACAATCTCTAACTCTCAAGTGTTTTTGCTAGGGTTTTCTCTTTGAAAAACACTCCTTACATTTCGTGGGTAATGAGGGTATTTTATAGTGTGGGTAAATAATTTGATAAAACACTTTTTCTTTTTGCCAAACAGAGAGTTTTGCAGGTACCTCCCGAGATGGCATTTCTTGCGAAGTATTCGCAAATTTGAGAGCCTAACATGACTCTTCAACTTCTAGTCATGTGCTTCACACATGACTTTTTGCGGGTTACTCTTTTCGTGAGCTTCTTGCAAACTAGTTGCAAACTCCATTGGTTTTCTTTTGATGCTTGAGACTCATCCCTTACAATTAAACCCACATAAATATAGGGAATGATTGAAGAAAATACAATCAAATTTGGCACGAAATTAAAGCCAATAAATGCTAGATAGAAATCACAACTTTACACGTTTAAATAAATAAAAATAATAAAAAATAAAAAAGTCCTATGGTTGCTAGGAGACACTTAGAAAACCCTAAAACACTCTTAAGGTAGCAAGGAAAAACTCCCTAAAACCCTAGGCATGAAATTAGACTATAAATTTGAAAAATTATCAAAAATAAAAATTGAAATAATTGCAAAGTCAAATCATAAGGTCTCTAGGAGATAGGCTAGAACAGATAGAACATTATTCTAACGTTTAAATTGAAAGTTATAAAGGAAATAAAATGACTAAAAAGGCAAAAACAAAGATTTAAGGGCCTAAATGAATGAATTTGCCCAAAAAAGGCATCGGCCATGACCAAAAGTGATGAGTTTTGCTCCCACTATTGTTTTCCTTCATGTCACCAATTTTCAATCAATTTCATCACTAGCGCTAAACCTAAATTGGAGGAGGAGAAGCTGTATTTGGGGAGGGTGTGTCGGTAGGTGTAAAGGTTTTTGACATTTCCAACTTTGTTTTTTTTTTTTTGTTTTTGTTTTTTTTTTTTTTTTTTGGGTTATAAGCTAAAGAAAGAAAGAAAGAAAAATCAAAAGAGAGACTCTCTCCTACTTTTGGGATTTTTTTCGTGTTGACTTCTAGCGATCTTTCTTTTTAAGGAAAGTCTGAGACATTTGTTTGACATCATATTTGGGAGTAATCGAGCCTAATACTCATGCTAATGGGTTGCTTGTTAGTTGCTATTTTTGTGTTTTTCTTAGGCAATAAAATGAAGTAACAAATGAGGGGAGTAGAAAAGTTAATGAGAAAAGATTATTCTCACGCGTAAGTAGTTTAGGAGATGAATCATATAAATAGATGTGAAGAAGTACATAGACTATTGTTAGCAAGGCCAAATATATATATATATATATATATAACAATAAACTCATAATAAGGTATTTAGTACCAATTGAGCTAATTAGAACCCACATATATAAAGCTATTTAGTAATAAATAAGGAGAGCAGTGGGTTTGGTCCATGCGTTTAGGCTTCTCTTACTTATTTTTGTTATGGGTTTTTTGATAGGCCCACAATTTTTTTAAAAAAAAGAATGTCCTCAACAATAGGTAATAGTACAATTACAAGCATTCAGTGGAATTTTTATAAACCATTAGTGGTTATGGGACACATTTTCTCCGATAGCCCTATTATGAGCAAATATATTTAATATTTAAATTTTTTTAAGAAAATGGAGTGTTTCAGAATTTGTAAATGATTGGTTTTTTTTTTTTTAAATGAAATGTAAATGATTGGTTTTGTATTTTGCTAGTTTTTCACACACTTTTAAGAGATGGACAATTTACTTGATGCAAAATTCATGTCAATGAAATTGGGCCCATTCTAAATCATAGTTAGTCTAAGTTTTCAATTAAGAGTGTCTATTTTAATTTTTTTTTTTTTTTAATGATGCTGGTTGCTTAGAATGGTTACTTAGTTGGATTGGAATGAGAGGGAAATGAAATTTATGAACATATTGGAACAATGACAGTGGCAACCTGACAAACCCACAGTTCCCACACTACAATGTGTATAAAACTGTCAAAATAAAGAAAGAAACAAACGTCACATGGTTACTTAACATAGTCTGTTTATATAGAAAAGCATGAATTTCAGTGAGTCGACCAAATTTAAATCAGATATGGATGCATATACTGAGGAACTGAACTCGATCTTTATATGTTTCTGATGTAGTGATTGTCTGGAACAAATCATCATGGGCAGCTTCATCTAAGGGGGTCCAAGACATTTATTTTGTATTTATGCTATGCATTGGTTTGAATGCTAGTTTTTTAATTAATTAGCAAATTCATATCCAAATTGGTCCCACATCACTCTGAATCAGATACCTCCAACAAGGTTTTCTTTTTTCTATATATAACCAAAAAAAAAAAACAAAATCATATCTCCAGCAAAGTTAGACACTAAACAAAATGTGGTTGTGCTTTGGAACCGATAGCTAAAAAAATCAAATAATATAAAAATAATAATAATTCTAGATCGAGCAAGAAAAAAAAAAAAAAAATCCTAGATCGAGCATAGAGGAAGTTATTAAAGCACGCCCATCCATTTTAAAAGTAATAAAATTTTTATTCAAATTAAAATTCTACTACGTACGTACTAGAGATTTTGGAAATTTAAAAGAAATTTCATTATTAAAAAAATCTACCACAATTTTTTTAAACAAAAAAAGTTGGGTCAAATATGCTATGATTGCATTATGTGGCTCAATGTAAGTATTAAAAGTTGCACAGCATAATTTTTTTTATGTGGACAACCTCTCCACATAAAAAAAACAAATGACATTTATGCTTTATCTCAAAATGACTAATTTAGTTACAATTGTGAATCTTTGTAATTGTTAATAAAGGCTAAATCCAATCAACGTGCCCAATGTACGTAGGACTTTGCACATACTCACACAAAACACGCTCATAAATAATGAATATCCAATCAATCAATTTGGCAATTACAATAAATAATGGTGTTAAAATATGTTAGTAGAAACTACTTATAGCTTGTTATCTTTTATTATTATTAAAAGAATCAAATACTATATCCTCTTCTATAAATTATCTAATATAATCTTTTATTTATTAATACTTTTTTTTTTTTTTAGAAACAGCTTGGCACTGCATTAATCAAATTGCTGGTATCAATATCTAGAGGAACGGATTACATTCAGATTAAAAGCAAAAAAGAAAATCTTACTCTCCTAATAAAGGCATATGCTACAATATTATCTTGCCTATTGAGAGAAGGAAAAACAACAAAAGTTTACAAAAGATAGCATGTCATTTACCAAATGACCAAAAACAGAATGAAATGTATCACCACAAGGAAAAGCATTGATGACGATTTCGGTGAAAAACATATCACATGTGCAACTACATGATGATTTATTAATACTTAATAGTTAAATATGTATCACTATTTTTTTAATCAAAATCTCCTAGCATGGATTAATGACTAATTATAAAATTATAACGGGATATTTCATATTTGACAGGTCCTTTTTTTTTACCCCCATATTATCCCATTCAGGCTTCAAGCCAGCCTTTAATTCAACCTGGTAGACATTCGGCGATTGTCGAAAGGTACCCCAGCTGAAGTTCCTCTGCTCCTTGTTGCAAACTCTGTTTTATTGTCTTTTTCGGTCAATCACAGGCCCATTGGACCTAAACCTACCCAATAATAATAAAGGTGGATTTGGGTTTTTGCTTTGGTGTGTTTTCCCTTTACTTTTCCTTTGGGTACAGTTAGCTAGCCCTCTCCACATTGCTAACCCAGAAACATGGTTCTGTGTATCTGTTGAGTGGACGTAGAAGCTAAGAAAATAATCTGAATCATCTAACATATTTCATTCTAGTGGAAATCCATCTCATCTTGAAACATTTATGGCTAATATTAATGCTGTAGTTGATGGTCAGATGGACTAGCCAAAATGACCAATTACCACTATTTAGTTAAATATGTACGTATCTACTACTTTTTTAAAACTTGAGTTTTATAAAACTGAGTTCCATAGAAAATAGCCACTAATTTTTTATGCAACTTAAGCTCCAGGAACTTGAGTTCCATAAAAAATAGCACAGCAAACTTGAAGGCTATTTATTCAAAGAACTCAAGTTTCTGAAACTTGAGTTATGCGACAAACTCGAGTTTCAAAAAAGTAATAGATTGTTAAATATTTTGCAAAAACTCAAGTTTCATAAAAAATATCACGGCAAACTTGAAGGTTATTTTTTCAAAAAACTCAAGTTTCTGGAACTTGAGTTATACAACAAACTCAAATTTCAAAAAGATAGTAGATTGTTAAATATTTCACAAACAATGTATATTACCAAATATTTTGCTAAATAGTGGTATATGGTTATTTTGGCCCAGATGGACTGCCTGTTGAGTAAATTATGAACACATGCAATCGGACTCATAGCATGGCACTGACCCAAAGCCTAGTAAAATTCAGCCAATGCTCTCATATCTTAGGCTCAATTTCAGATTACCTCTTTAATTTTTAAAATATTCTTTTGTGGGATAATAATTAATAATCAAAGAAGAGCAACTTCATATAATATCTATTACCATATACACATTAGTCATGAGAAAATGTTATGTAGCCCCGTTATTGTTATACAGAGTATAATCTGAAAGAAATGGAAGTGTGAATTAAAGAAAGTTTTAGAAAAAATATATTATTGTTGAGTGTAAACAGACTCTACCAAAGTTCAATCAACCAATTTTGAGAATCCAATTCATATTTCATACTCAGACTCTAACAATTTCATTTCAGAGACCCTTGATCTCAAAGAATTAACAATTCAGGAAAGTTATTACTTGTTAACTATCATCGAGCTTCTATGTCTGAAAATGTAGCATCATTCAAAGTGTACTGTGGACTAGGTAAATTTGAGTAACTTGTATGAGTGGAAAATGCCGGTTCTTTGGGAGCAGGCAAATTTGTAATATCATTGCTTAGCATAGAAATCATATCTGACATGGTAGGTCTATCTCCTGGATGCGCTTGCACACACAAGAGACCAATCTGAATGCATAGCATAAATTGGCTTATCGAACATGAGTTAGATAATGTTGGATCCATCAACTCCGAGCCTTTTCCTTCTTTCCACAAATCCCAAGCCTTCAAACATTTCAAGTTGTTAGAAAGAGGAGAAAGGTGGGTTAATTTAGCTAAATACTAATAAAAAAGGGTATATAAAAGAATTAAACCATAAACTGAGTGTTCAGAATGTAGTTTATATGTAGTTACTTACATATCCTAGTAGGTTCAAAGACCTATTTGAATGGCAAAAGGTTACATTTTTCCTGCCACTAATGATCTCCAGTATAATGACTTCAAAGCTAAACACATCAGATTTTGTAGAGAAATGACCATGCACAACATACTCAGAGACATATAACCACTGTTTCAAAAAATAACACAAGTGATTAGTGATAAAAATGAAATGCATGCACATGTGCAAGTAAGTAGCTATGCCTAGGCATGAACAAGAATATGTTAATGAATGCACTTAGCTCATGCTTAAAGAACAAGCAATCACTTACTATGTCCCGACAACCCTATTTGTTTTTGCCCGAACTTCATCCTCTCCAAAAATCCTTGCCATGCCACAGTCTGATATTTTGGGATTCATATGAGGATCCAACAATATATTGCTGGTCTTTAAATCACGATGAATAATCCTAAATCTCGAGTACTTGTGAAGATAAAGAAGCCCTTGAGCTATCCCTTCAACAATAAAAACACGATTCTTCCAATCCAATAATATTTTCTTTGTAGGATCTGGTTCAAATTTTAAATTTAATCTCACACTCAGACAAAAATGCACAAAGATGGAAATAAAACAAGGCCATCACATACCAAAAAGGAAGGAATCCAAGCTGTTGTTGGCCATGTACTCATAGATCAAAATTTTTTCTTCTTTTTCAATGCAACAACCCAAAAGTCTAACAAGATTCCTATGTTGGAGCTTTGAGATCAACTGAACCTCATTTTTGAACTCCTCCAATCCTTGTCCTGACTTTTTAGAAAGTCCTTTCACAGCAATTTCATGCCCTAGCAACGCACCCTGCAGAACCTCAATTTGCTGCTAGTTATTTTCTTTATAATAAAAAAAAATGGTAAATTTTTTATTTGTACTCTACATCTGAGATATAGCAATGTAAACTACAGCAATTAGTGACTAGAATGAGTTTCATGTCCATGTATCTAATTAGTAATTGCATAGGTCCTGCCATAGACTTGTCATTCACACTGATGCTTACAAACATTTTTTGGTGGTTGCGAATGCTTATGAAACTTTAGCCTTATGCTTTTATACAAAATTTTGCTAAAAGTAAACAAGCTATGTATCAAGTCTTTATTAAATACTTCATTTACAAAATGAAAGTTTCTATTGTCATTTACATTATTTACTGAGAAAACAAAGAAAAGAAATCACTCTTGGAAGTCATTCTATATGGAATTACCTTGTAAACAGGCCCAAAACCACCCTCACCAAGCTTGTTTTTGTCAGAGAAGTTATTTGTAGCTGTTGCCATGCAAGAAAAACTGAGTAGTGGCAGTTCATGATCCTTCTTTTGATTATATCTGTCTTCAGGTTTATCTTCGTCAAATTCTGCTACATTAGAGCCAATTTGAAAAAGGAACCGTTCTAGACTTCTTCTCATGCTGTCTTCGTTCCCCTTCCCTCCTGCTTTGTGAGGGAGAAAAGTGAAAAGTTAAATTTGCTTGAAGTACAATAATATAAATATATGGAAACTTTATAGCATGAATAGGGTACCTCTACAACCTTGCTTTCTCCATTGTATGTAACAAATTAAGGCAACTACAATAGGTACTAGTAAAGAAACAACTGTAATTATAACTAGCAACCTCAGCCTCCTGCTGTTCTGTTCACCTGAAAATAATTTCAAGAGTCTCATTTTTCTGCACATTGACATTTAGATTCTACAAACGCTAAGCATTTTCAGCATCAATTTGGTTGGTGTAATATTCTAGCGTTAAGACTATCAGATGAATGAGATGTTAAATCAAACATGTCACCAAAATTGAAAATCCTGCACCAATTAATGATACCTTTAAATCAAATCCATGTTGTAACATGGTATCTAGATGTTATAGATTATTGAGTAACAAGGCAAGCTGATAGGCCCAGTGAAATTAATCATGCAGCAGCCTGCAGGTAGCTTCCCTTTTTGCTCATAAAAATCTATAACATTTTGATTTCCATCAAAATGCATGTTCAAAATATTTCAAGTACAATAAGGCTTACTAGATTCTAAAGCAGTACCTGTATCACCAGGTTTGGGTAAAATATCCCCACGAACATATATTATGGACTTCCCTACACCAATGATTCCCAAAAGAGCTCTTTTATCCCCATAATAAAATTCACATCCTGTACCATCATCACGAAAAGAAGCAAACGCAGTACAAGAACAATTTCCCCTGCACAATATCTCACAGTCACTAGGGCCCAAATGAGCTGAATCACTTATAACAGTTGAATTTGGCACGGACCCTTTGATTTCAGAGAATTTATCTCCATCTTGGCACAAGGACGGCCTCACTATGTAACAATCAGTGGCATCGCTTACTGTAGTATTTTCACAAATTGAACGATTCACCATTGAAATCTTTTGTCCCAACATTTTGTACTCCTGAATTTGCCCAGTTGAGGACATCACAAACCATGAAGAAGTATAATTCTCTCTAGTATTAAAAGTAATGTAAACCTCATCTGGTTTTGACACAAAGCTAAAATTGTAGTCCTCTGACGAACTCTCAATCATAAATTTCAACCTCTGGCCATCCCAAAATGCAATTTGCCGTGAAACCCCATTCCTATGCCAAACCTTTAGTTGTGTTCCATTATTTGAATCAAGACCAAGAGCAAAAGAGCCTGTGGCAGGAACAGACAGACTTTGCCATGAGACAAGAAACTGTTCTCTCAAATGTTGTGTGCCTAAGTTGAACCATCCAAGTCTCATTCCGGGCAACAATGTGTCACATGGATAATCAAAACTCTGCCAAACAATGTTATCTCCATCTCCAAGACGAAGGTTACCAGAATCAAGTAGTGTTGAGCTTGTGTTTGTAGTTGTGGCAAGCATTCCAGAGTTGACAATTATGGGAATCTGCCTTCTGTCAACAATCACTAAATTTCCATCATATCTTATAGAGAGGACTCCAGAAGAGTCTAAAATGGGATTTTCACGGTTTGCAACCCAGACTGGCTTCTTGTTTGGGTCGTTCTTGAACCAAATTCCCAAGTAGTGGTTGCTTGAGGAGGAGCTGCTGGAGCTGAAGAAGCCTAATTCAAAGACCCCATTTGAAGAAACTAAGGACTTAGCCTCTCTGAGGTCCTCTCCTGGTTTAAGGGTGTCTTTTGCTTGAGATAGAGATAACAGAAAGCAACAGTGGAAAACTGATATGCTTAACAACGAAGTTGCACTTTTGGCCATTGAACTTTGAAGGAAGGGGTCGAGGCTGAGAAACGCAGAGCTCTCTCTCTGTCTGTCTATATTTCTATATATATAAAATATATAGCAAGCTTAGACTAATGGAAAGTCAACGGAAGAGAGGGATATCATATCAGTGAAGGAGAATGTCAATATTGGCGGGAAAAGACTTGAGAGGAAGGCAGAGAAGGAATGGCATCGTTGGCGGCTATTCCTTTTTCATGTTTGGTATATCTCTACTCTAGCTCCTCTCGCATTTTACTACTAGTAGTTTGTCACAATTTGGTTCAGAGAGAGATGCTATGGAATGGACTTTCATGGATGTCAGTTCTATTTTTAGGACAAAACAAGTTTCTTATACTTTGATTCTTTACTTTGGAATCTGTAGTCGTTGGTTACAGACGCATGATATTAAAACTCTGGAAGTATAAGTCTGGCCTCTAAAACTCCAAAGTCCAAAGAGTGTAGCAATCCTCTTGGTCAAAATGTATATGGTTGTTAAATTAAATTAAATTATAATATTATTCAAAACGCAAATTCAACAAATTTGACATACGGAACATTCAATAGTGACCTCTATTGTATTGGGTCCCTAACTTGTGCTAAAATTAATATTTATTAGTCAAAAAATAGAAATTATTGATTACTAATAAACTATCTCGTTCAACTAAAAAAATCCATGAATTTGGTATTAAAAGATCCATGGTGCAACATAAAAAAGGTCGAATGGAACGACTTGCATCACTCATGTCATTCTCATTCGTGACTCTGACTCAATCAAACACAGTTTGAGGAGCCAATGGGAGATGCGGTTGGCCAAAAAAAAATAAAATGGAGCAATGTGTACAGTAGCATTTATTGATGGGTCCCTAAGAACATATTTGCCGACGTGGAGGACCCTTTCCCGCGGTTTTGTTATGAAAAGTTGTTAGTCGTTATGAAATTGATCTTTTTAGACCCAAAAATAAAAAATTTGCGAAAAACACATTTTAGTCCTTACATTTTATTTTTACCGTTTTTAGTCCCTACATCTTCCGGTCTGGTTTTTAAAATTATGGTTGAGAGTTAACAGCCTAAATTAAACAACTTTTAGCTTTTTGTCTCAATTTTTTTATAAAGAAAAAAAAAATAATATTAAAAAAAAAAAAATCTATTGTCACATGTTTAGTATAAAAGGCTACAAAAAATTACAGTATATATTTTGATAAGCACTACCAAAAATTATACTAAGAATATTAACTAAAAATTCTGACTGTTGGTAGAAATTTCAGTCTTTGGCTATTCTCAGTGATAGAGACTAACTATAATGGCTTGTTTGGAAGTTTAGAGATGGAGGAGAGTAGAGGAGAGTAAAGGGAAGGGGAGTAGTGGAGAGGAGAGTAGAGAAGAATGATTCACATCCATCTTATTTGGATGTTTTTAAAATTAGTAAGGGGGAAGGGAGTAATTAGCCCTTCCCCTTGTATAATTTTGTTAATATAATAAGGGTAAATTAGATAATTTACTTGGTCAATAGTGTATGTACTCTACTCCCCCTTTAAATCTCTCCAATTTGAGGGAATTAAAATTGAGGGGCTAGAGGGAGTCCAAGCCCCTCCAAACTCCTCCAAACCTCTCCTCCTCATTCTTTAAAAAACTTCCAAATAAAGTAATTGCATTACTCTCCCTCCCTCTACTCTACTCCCCCTCCTTTTTTAAACATCCAAACATGCCATAAATGACCTCCTAAAACATAGTCAATAGTCAATTGCATAAAATTCAAGGCACTAGAAAGAAGTCTAGAACTACAAGTGGACCACTACAGGTGAAGACATCCTTCTGTGGTGGCCCTTCAGAGAAAAATAAAAAGTTCTTAATCTATTAAAGGTGTTGCTGCAGCATATTATTTTTGTATGAATAAAATGTTCAATAATAATCCATTAAAAAATTGTTCAATAATTTCGAGAGTTGATCAGTTGGGGTTGGTGCATGTTGCTCTCACTTTCATGAAAGCTAAGATTGATTTGGTTGGCCAAGGTTGACTGAGTCTTATAATCCTTGCGCTGTTAAGTTTCTTAACAGAACATGTCATTTTTGTAGTGAAAAGTCTGAAATAGAAAATATACCTTTATCTGATGTTTGGCATTATAGGCTGATGAAATAACCCACCTGAATTATGTCCTTGTGGTCTAAGGCAATGAACTCCTTAAAAAGTTTGTAAAGTCTAAATACTATTAATCTAAAATCTGGCGCATTAACAAGCTATCATTCTTGGATTTGATGTAGGGTCCAATCAGGATTATAATTATTTTGCTAGAATTGCCATATAAGTAATAATAAAATCTTAACCATAAGGAATTTTCACAAGTAAATCTTCATTGAGGTTTACTTAAAAGATGGATTGTCTGAAAATACAATGTTCTGCAGTGATGTAGAAAGAGTTGATATTGATATAATAAAGAATTCTATAAAATACATGGGAAATCTTCATGATAACAATAGGAATAATGACTCCACAAATAGCTGTACAAGTTTTTGTATTTTTTTTGCTTTCCTTATCCTTTTCTACTTCTTCACTTATGGTTGGGTTGTGCTACAGAATAGAAGAGCAATTATCTAGCCTCCATTGATGAAAATGTTATAAAATTTTGAGAAGCTTTTTGCATTCCTGTTGGTAAATCAACATTTAGAAGGGTAGAGAAGGCAGGTTGTTTTGGAGTAGGCAAAGTCACTCCATTGCTGAGCATCGAAACAATATCTGACATGGTTGGCCTATCTTCTGCCTTTTCCTGAACACATAAGAGGCCCACCTGAATGCATAGCATAAGCTCATTCAATGGACATGAATCAGTCAATGTTGGATCCATCAACTCTACGCATCGCCCATCTTTCCATAGATCCCAAGCCTTAAAAGGTTCCATATGTAACTTCAAAATCAGTACTCAGAAGGCATGTGATAAAAAATATTCAGGAACAAAGTCTAATGTGATCACTTACATATCCTAGCAAGTTCAAAGAGCTATCTGATTGACAGAAAGTTGTGCTTTTCCTGCCACTCACAATCTCTAACAGAATGACTCCAAAGCTGAATACATCAGATTTTGTAGAGAAAAGGCCATGCACTGCATACTCAGGAGACATATAACCACTGCTTACAAAGCACAATAAATTAGTTAGCTGTCTAAAGAGTATACATATAAATGCAGGCTTGATGTTATCTAATTGTGTTCCCTTATTTCATGTGTATTAAATTGACAGGACTTACTATGTTCCAACAACCCTTTTTGTTTTTGCTCGATCATCATTCTCAAAAAAAATTCTTGCCATGCCAAAATCTGATATTTTGGGATTCAAGTAAGCATCCAACAATATATTGCTCGTTTTCAGATCTCGGTGAATAATTCTTAAGCTTGAGTACTTGTGAAGGTAGAGAAGCCCTTCAGCAATCCCTTCAATGATGTCAACACACTTTTTCCAATCTAGTGACATTTGTCTTGTTGGATCTGCATTACTTGTATATTCAACCATCTAAATGCATTAACAAACTAAAGAAAAAGAAACAGATATGGTTCTAGATGAGTTTACAAACCAAAAATGAAATAATCCAAGCTTTTGTTGGCCATGTATTCATATATTAATATCTTTTCTTCTCGTTCAAGGCAACAACCCAAAACCTTAACAAGATTCCTGTGTTGGAGCTTAGAAATCAATTTCACCTCATTTTTGAATTCTTCTAATCCTTGTCTAGAACTTTTAGATAGTCTTTTGACTGCAATTTCATGTCCTCGTAACTCACCCTGAAACAGAAGTTAGATGCTAGTTATTTCTTAGAAAACTGACAATTTCATCAGATAGATGAGTAGCGTATAAAGCTAGGCCTATTTATTCAGCTTGTAGGTTTCATGATATAGATGTTACTAACCATTTTATTCTCAGGAAATGCTACTAAAATCATAACCCACTGGAAAAAAAGACATTCATTTCTATGAGATATAGTAGTCATTAAGAAAATGTGAATGAGATCATCTGGTATATCAGCTGCATTTATAATTTTATCTTCTTTTGTGTGATCAAAGCAATCTTATTATTTGTTTGGCATAAAAATCAACTCATACCTTATAAACAGGCCCAAAACCACCTTCTCCTAGCTTATTGGCAGTTGAGAAATTGTCAGTGGCAGCTGCTATACAAGAAAAGCTGAGGAGAGGCAATTCATGATCCTTCTTCCTGCCGAGTTCAATATAATTTGTAGCATTTTCATTATTAGTTAACTGCAATAGTAGCAACTCCACACTGTCTCTTATGCGGCAATGTCTCCCATTTGCGCCTGTTAATATGAACAAGTAATTACACGCAACATCATGTGGCTAAATAATCTGCATTGGCCAATGTGGAGAAAGTACCTAAATAGTCACACTTTCTCCATCGTAAATAACACAGAAATAGCATCAAAATGATCAATATCAAGGAGACAACTGGAGCTATGACCAACACCAGCTTCCTCTTCCTTTGAAGATCTGAGAAACAAAAAGAATCCCTATCAACTTATGCATCGACAATACAAATTTGCCTGCATCTTATAAACTAAGATCAGTCAACACTCTCATTATGAATAATACCCAGTTCTGAGAAAGGCTGAAAAATAAATGATAGGCAATTTGGAACCAATTAGAGTGGACAAGAGCCATGAACAGTAGAAAGTTATTCTACATTTAATGAGATAAAAGTCAATTAACCACACTAGATTTATTAACCGATTACAATTAGCCTCTAATAATCTCAATTTTAGACTAATTATAGAAAGCTTACCAGATTCAGGAGCATCACGTCGCACATAAACAGTGTTGTTTCCTCTCTCTATCATGTTTAGAAGATCACTTTTATCTCCGTAATAAAGTTCACAACCGGTTCCATCATCATGGAGAGAAGCATAAGCAGTACATGAACAATTGCTGCTGCAAATTAGCTCGCAGTCACTCAGACCCGTATGAATGGACCAATTTACCACCATTGAATTTGGCATCAACCCTCTTATCTCTGAGAAATTACCTCCCTCCTCACACTTTGATGGCATCGTTACCAAACAGTCAATTGATTTGCTCACCTGTGTGTCATCACATAGTGAATGATTCACAACTGAAATGTCCTGCCCATCCATCTTGAACTCATTAATATACCCATTTGAAGCTAAAACAAACCATGAAAAGTAACTTCCCTTATTATTGAAAGTAAGATAAACCTCCTTGCTATTTGAGAAAAAGCTGAAATTGTAACCATCCAATGGATTCTGGAAAAAGAATCTGAATGTATGACCATCCCAGAAACCAATCTGCTGAGAAGAATCATCTCTGCGCCACACATTGAATGTGGACCATGTAATTGAATCCAGGCCTAGAGAAAATGGACCATTACCTGGGACAGATGGGCTTAACCATGAAACTAGAAATGCTTTCATAACATGATCTGTGCCTATGTCAAACCACCCCAATTTCATTCCTGGTAGAAATGTGTCAGTTGGATAATGAAAACTCTGCCATATAATCTTTTCTCCTTCCGTAAGAATCAGATTTCCAGAATCAAGAATCTTTGCACTTGTGTTGCTACTTGTTGCAAGTTGTCCATAGTTCACAATTCTGGGAATTGGCCCTCTACCAGTGATCACTAAGTTGCCATCATACCTTATGCTGAGAACCCCCGGGGAACCCAAGAGGGGAGCATCTGTATTTGAAACCCAAATAGCTTTCTTGTTCTTGTCATTCTTGAACCAAATTCCAAGATATTCATTGCTGGACTCACTAGAGCCAAAGAAGCCTAACTCAAACATCCCACGAGCAGAAACTAAGGTTTCAGTGCCATACAAGTTCTCCCCAGGCCTAAGAGTGTCTAGTGCATGAGATAAGCAGACAAAGAAACAGAAGAAGATACCAAGAAAAACAAAAAATGCTTTGGATATTCTCATCTTAGAAGTATAAAAGATAGGCAGCAAATGTAAGATGGGGACCAAAATGTTCACAGCCTAAGTTACCATTCACGAGCTTTCTTGGAGCACTGGTTTGAGAAATGAAGTCAAATAAAAACTCAGTAATGTGGTCAAATGCTGCGCTTAAATCATTAAAATATTATGGAAGCAACCTGAATTGCAGTGCTAATTCTAGAGATGCAAAATTTCTCACAACATTTTATACAACTTATTAAAGTGATTAGTTGTAAATACTAAATAGACTAACATTGACTTCTTATAGGCTTATCACTCATATCACTTTTATCATGCACCAAATAACCAAGCACTAAGTAAGATCAATAATCGTGAAATTTTTTGAGACACTAGATTTATTGCTATTGTTAGAATACAATACGCTATACCATCAATAGTTTTTTTTTTTTTTTTTTTGGAGAAACATCAATAGACTCGACTATGGTACCATAAGTAGAGTAGACCATGGTTTGGTAGAAACCCATGGTTTTAATCTTACTATACTAATCCTAATGTAATCTTATATATACTTCACATTGCATTCATTGTAACACATAGTTTAGTATAGTAAAGATGCAGCCACTAAGATTTTCTTTTGCAAAACAGCACATGTACTTCAACCCCTACTCAAGACTTGATCTGCACTTCTTAGTAGGAAGGAGTTCTTTTAGGCTAACCCTCAAATGACACCATAAGTTGCCTCCCTTGATGTGGTCTACTTGTGCTTTTGTACCAAAGCTCTTTTTGCGTTTTTCACATGCATCAAGCGCTTCACAGTATTCTTCCTCTTCAAGGGTGATCTTTTTCAGACATTTCTTGGTGGGTGTCGATTCATTTGTTGGGGCATTGGAGACTTTCATTCCAAACTCAAGTTTTCGATACACCTTCACCTTAAGTTTGAGAGGAATGTTAAAATACAAAAGTCAATCAAATAGCTTGTAAACCAACTTGAGCTTATTTGCCAAGGAAATTATCCAAATGAGAAGCTCGTACTCCAAATAATATCAAATAAATCAATCTTTTTTTATTTTTGGAAGAAAATAAACCAGTCTTGAATTGTCAATGCCTAATACCCTTTACATCCATGTTTAGAGCTCGCGTTCCAAACAAAATTAAATTTTTAATACTCATCTCAATGCTTAACTCATTTACCCCATATTAAGAGAACGACACAGCTACAGAAATTAACAGAACTGTCATGTCAAAATTAAGAAAAGTCCCTTAGACCCTTCTAGGTAAGGACTGTCCAATTTATGAATTCATTGTAATAACTTTAGACAGGAGTTGTTGCTCTGGTCGCCCTTAATTCTTTATTAAAGTAGGTCTTAATTTGAACGTGTGCGCAAGGGTTTTGATTTTTGAGGGTGGTCCATATTGGCAGCTTCTACGATTGCACTAACATTCGTGACAATATTTTCTTCCCATGTTTCTTTATTTTTTTCCCCCTTTTTTTATAAGTTGTTTTATATTGGATGTAGGGCTATATTGTGTGATAGACAAGAACTTGTGTATATATCTCTATCTTTAATTTGAGTTTGGGGATCAATTTATTTATATTTTTTAATTATCTTTAGAACTTAGAATATTAATTAAATATATTATTTCTTAATAACTAAACTAAGTTTTTTAAACAATTTATAATTTATCATCAGAATAGGAAATCATGAATTTAAAAGCTTTTGTGAGACAAGACAACAGAAAATTTGCCAATTATAAATAATTTTTTTTTTTTTTTAAAGGAAGACAAAACAATTTGAGTTCAAGGCATTCTCTGCCTGATAGGGAGAAACACCCTTTGAGGAATAGAAGAGATGACTAATGGCCCATCAATATTATGAGTCAATCGCCAACTCCTAGTCAAGTTGTGAACAAAAAAAATTTGAGTTCCTTTTTACATGAACAGCAGCGACCAACATGCTTCATGCTTGTACTCGAGAACCAAGGGGGCCACACTCCAGATCTTTTTTTTCTCTTCAAATTTATTTTTATATAATAATTAAATCATATAAATTGTTAACTTCAATAGATTGAATGTTGGCAAAAAAAGAGGTTGAGTCTTGAAAGTCACAAAATGTTGTATTTCAAGTTTAAGACAAAGACCCAAGATCGATTAGAGGAAAGAGTAGTTTTTGGAATCTTGACACTTACTCGTCACATCTTTAATTAATTGAGAATTGCACATATAGGTTTTTTATCTTATGCATTTTACATTGTGTTTGTTGTACAAGTGGATTTTTGTAACCCTAATTAGAGTGCCTATGAAAAGGCTCATTTATGCCCGACTTTTATAGGTTTTATAGGATCGAGAAGTTGTTGTAAATAAATTCAAAATAGAAGATGTTCAAGGAGTTGGAGTTTCACGTGTTCACATGGGTAAGTCACTGCTAAAAATAGCAATTAGGGATACAAGTATGTTTCAATTGAAAGAACTTTGATTGTATTAGTGAGTTTCTTCTTGAGGTTTGAGAATCCTTATCAACAAGCAAAGAGAATAATGATATGTATATAAATTTTTTTTTTTTTTTATCAAACTTGTGTTGAAGTAACAGAAGTTGTTATTGAAACAATATTTCTTTCACATCAACACTCCAACACTTATATATTATTATTTTTGTTATTCCTGTATCACAATGATAATTGCTCTTGTTGTAAAAGAGAACTATGAGTAGGCAAACTTTCACTCCTTCCTTAGAGCATCTATAGCAGTGGAACTAAAAATTTAGCTTTTTAGTTCCACCAGCACCAAGAGTTACTTTATCTATTTTACCTATACACATGCTGTAGCAGTGGATCTATTTTAGCTTTCAACACAATAAAATAATATAAACATCACAATAAAATAATATATCATCTACAATAAAATAATATATTCCACTACTCAAAAAACATCCACAGCACTAACCACAACTAACTCTACCATCAGCCACAGCCATAACCACACCCACAACCACCACCACCACCACTCTACTTTGGTAACCACAACATAACATTGAAAAAAAAAAAAAAAACCACAACCACAATCACAACCCCATCACCACAAACCATCAGCCATGACAACCACAACCCATTGCCACTGCCACAACCACAACCACAACCATAAACCACAAAACTCATAGCCAACATCCACAAAACCCACTGCCAAAGCCAAAATCATCCATCACCACCACAACCAAAATCCACAAACCCATTGTCAAAATCATCTACCACCACTACCATAGCCAAAATCAACCACCACCACCACATCCACCAAACCCATTTGAAAATACATATAATAATAAATAAATAAATAATAATAATAAAAAAACTCAATCACACAAAAGAGACTAGAGAGATGGGCAGTAGCGATGGCTTGCAGCTTAGGGAGGATAGTGTCGGCGTGGGTCTGATTAGCGGAAGAGAAGTGAGTGGAGGCGTGGGTCAGAGACGTGGATCGGCAGCTTGGGTCGGAGTCGTTGAGGCTGACGGAGGCATGTGTCGGAGGTTTAGGGCTTGGGTCGGTGACGTTAAGGCCGGCGGAGGCATGGGTCGAAGAGCACGGAGTGATTGAGAGAGAGTGAGTGACTAAGAGAGAGAGAGAGAGAAAGAGAGAGGAATTTTTCTTATTTTAATCACCGGCCAAATAAAATAATATTTTTTTTAGCTCTCATGAACACTATAACTAAGAAACAAAAAATTTTGCTTATAGCTCCACTACTTTACTCTTCTTTTGTGATTAGTGGTCCTAAAAAATAGTAATATAACTATTTAGCACTGTGGGCTCATTGCTATATCAGTTTTTTCAATTGACAGTCGGCCACGTCAGCAGTGTCAAAGTCAAATTGTTTGTGTCTTCTTTTTTTTTTTGATAAATTGTTTGTGTCTTACTCTCTAGAGAATTATAGCCGTCAAAGGCCACGCTGGAAGTGGGACGCTTACCTGGCCCAAAAGGATGTGAAAGGAGATTGGGTTTCCTGCATAATCACCTTCATGCACTCCAACTGTTTGAAAAATTGCCTCTGAAAAAATTCGCACACACAAAAATGATACCACAGCCAATTCGCCCGTTGGCCACCGTAGCCGCTGTCATCACCGGTGGACTAATAACTCTCAACCTCGCTTCCACAGCCACTATCAAAGCGATTCGTTTCGTCAGCGAAGCGAAACGGGTAAAACTCAAAATCCAAGCCATCTCTGGCTCCCAAGCTTTTTTTTTTCTCTCTCTTTTTCTCTTTTGCTAGTCTTTTTGCTTCTGAATTTGATTTTCTTGGTGGGTTTTTTTGTGCAGAGAAAGGTGGCTTTGCCTTGTGGGGTTTGCAGAGGAAAAGGGTTTTATATATGCAAACTGTGCAATGGAAATGCCACCATAGAGTGGTCGCCTATGTATGACCCTATAGCTATCAATCCTTGCCTTTGCCCCACTTGCGAAGGAAACAGGTTTCTCTCTGTTTATTATTATTATTATTATTTTTTATTTGTTGGAGCTCTATTTCAAGTGCTTGGTCTAAAATTTTTCTTTTGTGTTTTGTTTGGTTGCTGGGAAAACAATTTCCTTTCTGCTCTTTTATAAGTTGAACTGTAGGAAAAATGCATTGAACAGATTTGGGTAGTTTTTTTGACTTGTTTTTAGTTGCATTTTTACAGTTTTGAAGTAACCTAACAGAGGGTTTTGGAAAGAAGTACATTATGCATGTGTTGAATTTACTGAATTTTTGTTTTGTTTTTTGGAATGCTAATTTGAAGCAATTGGAAGTTCTAATCTGCCTTTTGAAACTCTTCATGATATTTGAGCATGAAAGCTCAATTTATTTGATAAACTGTGTTTTGAGGAAGAGTTTACTTTTTGAGTTTCCCTATTATGCAGTGCTTATGTGTTGTTTTGATGGTTTCTCATGACAGGGTGCAACGTTGTCTTAACTGTCTAGGGAAGGGCTACGATTGAGTTGCTTAAGAGACAGTTTTGAATCTTGCAAGTGAGTTGCATTTGCTGTGTTTTAGACCTCATCTGGAGTTACTTTCAAATGCTTATATGCTCTTACTTAATATTTTACCAAGGAACTCTACCCTCAAACATATTATTATCATTGTATAATTTGTTGGATAAGATGTTGACCATGATGTATGTCAAAGTGAATCAAGTAGGAAAAGTACGTAATCTAGAATGTAACATGAATAGGAATGGTTCAATCAGGCTTCTCCATTGGAATGTAAATTTCGTAATGTTGGAATGAACATTTATCATACTGCACATGGTGAACAAAGTGATGTTATTTGCTGAGGGAAAATATGTAATGATGAGCTTAGGCAAGAAGTGAGTTTACTGAATGAAGTCCTAGTCTCCTAGAATGTTATTGACCCTTTATATTTGAAATTGTCACATCATTAACAGAGCAGGGTACTGGATTTTCTGATAACTCATTGTCGTTTGTGCTTGCAATGGTAGAAAAAGCAGTTTTTTTTATGATCTGGGGGAGTTGTCAATCACTCTAGAGCATATACACAGAATCTGACATTGTTGGTCTATCTGCTGCACATTCTTGCACACACAAGAGATCAACTTGAATACACTGCATAAGTATCCTATTGAACATTTTTCAACCGGTGCTGGATCCATTAACTACAAGCCTCTTCCTTCTTTCCACAAATCTGATGCCTACAACGGTGTTGATTGTCAACATTGTAATAGGAACTAAAAATTTAGGAGATGCAATCTGCTCTAAAGACAAAATAAAATAGTAGCATAAAAAGAGCCTTATTGTAGTCACTTACATATCCTGCTAGGTTTGAAGAGCGATTTAACTGGTAGAACCCACTGTTTTTCTTGCCACTTATGATCTCTAGCATCATAACTCCAAAGTTGAAACATTGGATTTTCGGGAAAAAAGACCATCCATGGCATATTCAGGAGACATATAACTATTGTTTCCATCATTCACCAGAATTCTCTTAATATGTAAATGGAATGCTTTATTTTCATTTAAAAGCTGCGCCAAGTATGGAATGCATTTGTCATGTAGTATATGAGTCAGTTCACTTCTTCTTTTTTTTTTCTTTTTTTTTTTAAAAGTCGCTTACTTCCTATGTCCGAATAATTTAATTCACATTTGCTCTATATTCATTCTTTGAAGATTTTTGCTATGCCAAAATCAGATATCTTGGGATCCATATGATTTATCCAAATAGTATATTTCTGGTTTTCAAATTTCTTTGAATCATTCTCAATCTAGAGTACTTATGCACATAAAGAAGCCCTTGAGCAATCCCTTGAATGATGTGTACATGTCTTCTCCAATCTAGTAAAAGCCATTCTGTTGCACCTAATACAACAAATTTGTCTTAGACATGTTTATAGAAATGAAAGATAATTAGCGAAAAAATATCAAAATAGCACTATAAGAAACCAAAGAGATTGAATCCAAGCTTTTGTTTGGCAAATACTCATAAATCATTATCCTCTTTTCTCCTTGAATGCAACAACCCAACAATCTAACAAGATTCCTGTGTTCGAGATTTGTATGACTTCATTTTTAAATTGTCTAATCCCTGTCCAGATCTTCTAGAAAGTCTTTTCGCTTCAACCTCCTGCCCATCAACAAACGTACCCTACAAGACAACCTTGTTATTTTTCAAAATGCCTATACTATTAAAGAAATGTATCAGCCCTTTGAAATCTAATGACACCTTATAAACAGGCCCAAAACCACCTTGACCTAGTTTATTCACTTCAGAGAAGTAATCTGTGGCAATTTCTGCTGGAAAAGCGGAACAACTGTAAATTCATGACCCTTCCTTCCATATGACTTTAGCTTTGTTGAGCCATAGTTCATTCATAGCTGCTGTGGTACCTAATTCATGCATAAATAGCTCTGTGCACTGGCCCATGAGCCCATTACTGCTTCCTTTCTTACCTGGTTACTACAAGCAGAAATTTCTTTTTAGAATGCAGCTAAATTTTTTCAAGTTATGCTCAGATATAACTAGGATATGGTACCTTGAAAACAGAAATCTTTACGCTGCGAATAGCACAATGAGATGAGTAGAATAAGAATTATCAAGGAAGCCACTGAACTACCAATAGTTAACCACAGCTGCCTCTTCCTTGGACTCTCTAGAAAAGGTAAACAACATGGCTGATTATTAGTTCCAATGTTAGAAATTGGTTTTGCTTTAAAAAAAGTTTATCCCACATTAAATTAAATGAGAATACATAAATAGATACATTACTCATTAGACATATTAACTTCACAGATTAGTATTTAATTGTTCATAGTTCTAACTACTATGTGATTTAGCATTGTGTAGGTCAAGCTGCAAGTAGAATCAGGAATGATAGAGTTCAATTAGCGGTTGAAATGATCAGGAGTAAAAATTGGTTATTCAATTCAGATTTATATACATGCTTTTGTGTCTAGTAAAGTATTGATTAACTTAAATTTTTATTGTAACCTCTACCTTTTCCAAAACTGTGTTGTTTCAAATGTAAAAAAATTCTGCATCCGATCTATCAAGATGATCAAGCTTTTGGCCATAAGAAAATTCACACCCTGCCCATCAGATTGTGCAGATGCATAAGCTTTTCAAGAACGCTTGTTCCTGCATATCTCTTTGCAGTCACTGAGACCCAGAATAAGATTGTTAAAGGACTCCCATTCATCCATAGTTCCACTTGTAAGAGGGAATTTGTTGCCACTGCTACATTTGGATGGCATTGGCACTATACAAACCTTGGACTTTTATTCTTCTTTGTCATCACAGGATGATTGGGACCACAGAGCTGAAGATCCATCAAGTCCCACTATAAACATGTCAATTTGCCCAGATGGGTTCATCCCAATCCCTGAATAAAAGTAGTAATCATTCACAGATAAAGTGAAGTAGCTCTCATTTTCATTCAATATGTAGCTGAACTTAAACTTATCATTATCACCTATGCTAGCTAAAAAATTTCCCGTTCCAATTCCCATTGTGCCAATATTGAAACCCTCTTTGCCAAATCACAAGTTGCTTTGTGTTTGGATCAACACCAACATTAAATGCTCCTGAAGCTGGAACTCCTAGTATTACCCATGAGGTAAGAAACAGGTTCTGATGCTGTCCTGGCTTGTGTCAAAGAGCCCCAATTTCATGCCCGGTAAAATTGTATCAGATGGAAAATCAAAGCTCTGCCACAATCTCTTCTCCTGCTCACAAAACTAGATTCTCAGAATCAAGAAGTGACTCACTTGTATTACTACTTATTGCAGGTTGTTAGAGGTCCCTTTGCCATTGGTAATAACCAGGTACCCGTCACCATTGATGGATAGAACTCCAGAGCTATCCATCAACGAATTCTGTTGGTTGGCCACCCAAACTATCTTCATATCTCTGTAGTTTATGTATTGAATCCCCAAGTAGCGGTTGCTGGAAGAACCAAGACTGAAGAATCATAACTGAAAGAGCTTGCTTGAAGACTTTTAGAATTCCCAGTCTCTCTTTACCTTGCCTGCTCTAAATTTATATGCTGCATTTGTAAAGTCAATGCTGAACAACCAAGAGAAAACCAAGCAAGACAGGATAGGCAATGTATCTTTCATTTTTTTCATTTTGGGTGGCTGCAATTAAGAAATAATTCTAATCCTCGATCTTTCAATGAGTATAGGTTAGGTGCAGGGTGTTTTAATCCCACATATATTAAGATGAGTTTCTCTGCCTTACATTATTTAGAATGAAAATTGCTAAAGCATAACTCATTTCAACCCCATATCTTAAATGTACCATATGAGCAGGTACATTGTGATTTGCACCATCACTATATCGTGCAGTCCAAATTGAAGTCTATGAATTCTGTTAAGCGTACAGAGCTGCCTAAACAACACACACACACACACACACACACACACACACACACACACACACACACACACGTTGTGTTATAAACACCTTGAGGTTACATATTATGTCAGAGGAATTCTAGGACTACATTATTTATCACTCTTTTTCACAACTACCCTATGTGGCATATTGTGACTGGCTGTCTATAATTTTCATATGCATTCACAATTTTTTCTCTACCTCTCACAATCTACCACATCAGAGTTTTGGCACAAAAGTGTGTGGTCCTACATTTTTTTTTTGGGTGATGTCAAGAGGTTACTCAAAATATTAATTGATGTGTCTTCTGGTTAGATTTGATTGCTCTACATTCTAGTTAAATTTCAAGGAATAACAAAATAGACCATGTTCTAGTTATTCTTAATTCAAGTATAAATTTCAATGAAAATTTTTAATATTTTTTACTTTTTGATAAAAAGATAAGACTTGAAAATTATGGTATCTATTCCATAAAGATTTCTCTTTATAAGGCCAAAAAAACAATATTGGGTTTGTTTTTGGTGTAGATGAGATTTGAACCTATGTTTTATGTTCAATGAGAGAAGATTTTATTTTTTCTTTTATTTTTGTTTTTTTTTTTTTTAGTTGAAAAAATAAATTTTATTAATTGAGCTAACTAAAACCTATATCATGTTCTAAAAAATTAACTGTTCATTTTTAGCATATTTTCATGTTCACTCAAATTTCAAAACTATTTGAAAATGTAAACGTTAAATAAATTTATTGCATTAAAATAACTAAAATTGCCATAAGAAGTAGCAAATTACATTTTCCCCTGTACTAAAATAATAAATAATTAACCATATATTATCAATGAATACTGCCATGGCATGATATTCAAGTCTTTGGTCCAGCATATTTGATATTCAAGTCTTTATCAAATGCTTTATAATGCACACACTACATTAGGTACATCAACAAGTAGAAAATAATTAAGATTGAAATATACAATCTTAAGGTGATTGTCTTAGTCAGTTTTTCAAATAGTAATCATAGAGAAAATTTAAAATCGGTTAAAAATCTTGTAACATATATATATGTTACAGTTGGATTTGCATAAATAACTTTTTGTAAATTAAAAATAATAAAATCTGAGCTAATATAGACTATATTTCAAGAAATATTAAATGTTAGCAGCAATTGAATTCAGAAACTTGAATAATAATTTTACATTTCAAAATGCCCAAAAGTAGATTTTAAAGAAAAAATATTATATTTAAAATTAAAAATGTGTTGGATTGTGGCCAAATAGCTGCATGGTACATCCTAGCCTATTTTGGCCTCATGTTGGATTGTGTGGCCAAATAGTCTACAATGTGTAACGGTTAAATATTATTTTATATGAAAAATAGCGTTGCATAATAATGTATTATATTACAAGTAAAATAGTTATAAATAATGAAGATTGCATGTTTGGCCATAATTAGAGGTATGAGATTTGACTTTACCAAACATGCAGCTAAGATATCTCATATATATATATATATATAATTGGGAGTGGGGCAGTGAGGTAGATAAAAGAGCATAAAATATTTTAATGTTCATATCGTAATTTGCCGGAAGAAATGGACATTGAGCATATTTAATATTCGATGAGCTCCCTAGAAAAATGATCACAATGATCACACAAAAATCCTATAGGGAAATAACGGACATTCTGGCCTTTTGCCCCTCTTGGGCAAAATAATTGGCCTTATGCCCCTGTTTTGAAACTATATAGGGGCGTGCCCCTGTTTTAATACTCGATCTTGCTATTGGCGAGTTACTTAAAATACTCGATTATTCCAGAGCCGAGTTATGTGAAGGTTCCTGCCACGCTGGTCACCCAGCGTGGATTTTGGGCAATAAAATATTCCCGCGTAACTGTTTAGAACTCGGCATTTTAAAAATCGAGTAACTGTGTTACTCGACTTTAGAATAATCGAGTTGTATGTGGTACGTTCTGACCCGCTATCAAATCACGTATTTTGCATGTGAAGCTTTACTCGATTAGTGGGAAATCGAGTTATTAATATTACTCAACTTTGGTATTGTCGAGTTTTTTGCATATATCAGCTTCTCATCCGGTTCTCCTCATCATTTTCAGATCAGCTCCTCCTCATTTTCAAAATTTTCTGTCAGAAGTTCATATTATCTCTCTATCATCTCAGGTGAGAAATTGATTTTCTTCTTTGAAATACATAAATTTATGAAGTAAAAGTAGTTGTACATGATAGATATTAGGTTCTATTACTTGTGTTTTGGTATGTTCTTGAATGAGTGTTATGTGAGTAGATTAGGGTTATATTAATTGTTTGGTATTGTTTGGTGCTACAAGAAATGTACAATAATCTATAGAAACAGTGATGAGTGTTATGTGTGTACATTGGGTTATATTGGGTCTTTATATAGTGTAAATTTCATTGATAAAAATTGAAATTCTTTATATTTGCTTAAACTAATGAATAGTTAATCTTTAGATTTGTAAATGTTGAATGTATCATCGGTCGAGACATTAACAACAATATTTTGTATTGCACACAATGTGTAAACATTAACAACGTCTAATATTTATGGTCAAATTTGCGTGTTAGTATTTCATTTGTAGCATGTAATAGTACACAAATTTATGAATGTCTTTGTCGTGTACCATCTCATGCAACATACATTATTTACCAATAGTTGATGCACACTGTTAATTTGATCATTTGATATTATTGTATTCAGCATCAATGTCTGGTTCTGGCAACCCACAACTCTATAGGCCTCACGATGTGTTCACTGCTATGGGTCGTTGTTGGGTATTGGAAGATGAGTTCAGCTATCCAATCAACCCGAATCTGCGAAATAGTGCTTACGTTCACAATACCATGAGACAGGAGTGGACTTGGTTATTTCGTGAACAACAAATGTTTTATGATGAGTTGGTTGGTTTTAAGTTGCCAGTGCCTCGGCGACTTGCATCGCAAATGCCCAGAGATACGATCGACGAACTTCGTAAAACATTGAACCGCATAAGAGAAGAAAATAATCGAATGAAGATACGTCTTAATCGATATCGGACCCAAGTTGAGATTCGAGAGTCAGTGGAAGGAGGGTGGTACGAGCACGCACAATTGATGCAATCACTTCTTGCTGATCCCATTTATCAATCAAACGTGGAGATGTCAGATGAAGAGTAATTGTGTTGTCGTATAATTAGACTTTGTTGGAGAACTATTTTGCTTTAACTATGTTTTAAATGTTTGTGTGTTACTGTTGTTGCATTTGTACTATGTAAACCTTATTATTGATTGTAAAGAGTACGCATGTTATTCGTAATACAGATTATTCCCACACATAATGTTTTTCAATAAGCACCAATAATATAACACAGAAAACTTAAAATAACTTACACGAGGTCACCAATATGCAGGCATTGCATATTAAACACTAACGCTATTAACATTATTAACTTAACCCTAGACATAACACACATACCACATAGGCATTCACTGTGACTTGTAGTCCTCGTAGTTGAGGACATTGTTACGTTCCGCCGGAGTGAGTTACCTGTTCGTTGAAGCACCAATAATATAACACAGAAAACTTAAAATAACTTACACGAGGTCACCAATATGCAGGCATTGCATATTAAATACTAACACTACTAACATTATTAACTTAACCCTAGACATAACACACATACCACATAGGCATTCACTCTGACAGGTAGTTCGCGTAGTTGAAGACATTGTTTCGTTCCGCCGGAGTGAGTTGCCTATTCGTTGTAGCGGCCAGCTCTTCTGCTAGTTGTAGCATGTGATACCTTGACCTACGCAGTATCATCAGATTGTTCTCTTTTTTTTTTTTTTTTTTTTTTTTTTTTTTTTTTGTCACTGCACGCTCATATTGGTGCATGTTTTGCCGGGGGCAATGTGACCGAGATACGGTCGACAAGAGGCGCTCCGAGTTGCACGAGATCATCGTGCAGAGCGTTGGACTCGTTCACGCGAAAGTCCCACTCCCACCGCAATCCGGCATAGTATTCCCTCTCGTCGGAATCTCTCTCCTTCCTATAGTTATCTGGAAAACGAGGTAGCATCCAATTACGCATTGACATTGGAAAATGTGACTTCTGATTGATATGTGTAGATGTTTTGCAAGGGTAGATGTAAATGGGACTTTATATAGGAGGTTTGCAAGGGCAAGTATTCATGTGGATGTGAGTATATGTAAAGGTAAGTATGCACGTGAATAAAGATGATATAACTCGACAGTGTATTGTTCAGCGATGTGTTGAGGAGCACATGCAGATCTGCGAACTGCAGAACTGAGAAGTCGACAGTAGCACTTGTTGGTGCATGTGGTTCGCTGAGGCAGTTGTTTGATATGGCTATAACTTGTGCTACAGCAGCGGGCTGGTGATGTGTACTGCAAAGGAGGTTATGTATTTATTCACACGAAAACTATTTAGCATTCCTATGCTTCATCTGACATGACTTGATGAGACAGTGCGAACCTGTGTTAAATGTATCATAAACTTTTTCAGGGATCCTTAAAAATGGTGCATTGCAAAAGGATGCATATATGTGTATTGATGTGTGTGTAGGTGATATGACTAGACAAGGTTCATGCAAAGACTATTTAGCATTCCTGTGCTTCATCTAACATGATTTGACGAAACAGTGCTGACCTGTGTTAAATGTATCATAAACTTTTTCAGGGATCCTTGAAAATGGTGCATTGCAAAAGGATGCATATCTGTGTATTGATGTGTGTGCGGGTGATATGACTAAACAAGGTTCACGCAAAGACTATTTAGCATTCCTATGCTTCATCTAACATGATTTGACGAGACAGTGCTGAGCTGTGTTAAATGTATTATAAATTTTTTCAGGGATCCTTGAAAACGGTGCATTGCAAAAGGATGTATATCTGTGTATTGATGTGTCTGTATTGATGTGCGTGTAGGTGATATGACTGGACAAGGTTCACGCAATGACTATTCAGCATTCCTGTGCTTCATCTGACATGATTTGATGAGACAGTGCAGAGTTATTGTTGACACCCCATTTTGCAACCCATATTTAACCTCACATGGAGGGTAAAAGGGTAATTTTGCCTTGAAAATATGCATCTTGATTCTAGCCATTAGATCCTTAATCTCATTTCACTAAAATGATCTTGATGTTGTAACGATCAAATCGATTGGTCATAAGCCCTAATCGGACCACCAGATTGAAAATTATCATCAAATCAAGTTTTAATGGCTGAGATGCACTATCACAAATTTAGTCCGACTATATGTGATTATGAACAATTGATTTCAATTGGTTATAAGTATAATCAATTTCAATTGGTTATAAGTATAATCAATTTGAAGTTAATGACGTGTCATAATTTGATTGATTAGGACTATATTTTATGGTGAGGTTGCATACACCTAATTAATTAGATAGTTAAACATTAATTATTCAATGAGTAATTTGTGTAATTATCTTTTAATTAGAGTAAATTGGGAACCAATTAATTCTGAAATGGGAGTGATTGGAGTCATTTAATGTTAATTGGGAGTTAATTTGGGACCTATTAATGTTAATTGTGCTGAAACCATTTTCTAACAAATGACCTCTGCTCACTATTTCATCAATATCTCTCAAAATATTTTGAATCTGTGAATGAGGTTAATTTTCCAGAAACTAGACATCTGGGGCTTCAATTTAAGCACAAGAACGAGACGATTCCGATCAGAATTGGGTTAGATATGATTTTTCTAAGTTGGCTCTACAAGCTGTTACAGCAGCTACGGGAAAACCGAATTTTGGCTTGCTCCCCACTCCCACCAATCTCTCCATTTAATGCACCAGATTTTTCCCAAGGCTAAAATGAGGTCTAGGTTCATAATCCTTGTCAACCCTCATTAAATAGCCTTCCATTCATATCCCCTCCACTACTACTATATAAACCTTCCCCTCCTTCATTCCAAGACACCAAAAAATCCCCTCTCTTCTCCTCTCTTGAGTTCTAGTGAAGTAGAGTAGTCTTGTCATATCTTGGTCTTCTTGAGACTCAAGATATTGAGTGAGACTCACTCTTCCTCTCCTAGTTCTTCTTTTTTCCTCCACCCTTAGGACCTCCACCAAGAGTCTCCTCCTCCACCGTATGAATCTTGCATGAAGATATAATCCATTTCCCTAACTTGTTTTTTGTGTTACCATGATGAGAATTTAGGATTAAAGTATGATAGTAATTATTTGAATACTCTTGAATATGTTTGAATATTTTTATGTCTTCTTCACATATTCTTGGTTGTTCATCACATGTTCATGCATATCACTAGTTTTGATCTTAAATTTACATCAAAAATATGAAAAACATGTTTGTTTCAGAATTCTGTCAAATCCTTGAATTTAGGTTATCACCATCCACACACATTCACTAGAATTTTATTTTTCAATCCAAATGCAATGTTTAATAAATTGAATTAGGGTTTATCACATGTACACACTTTAAATTCAACATGCAAATTGATTGATAACATATTGGATGATGTGATATGAATGTTGGCCACCATAGTCTAGAAGACCGGTTTCACCGGGCAAGGTGGGTGCCTAACACCTTCCCACCTTGTAACATAGCCTCCGAACTTAGATCAAGGGTTAGTAGATCAAGTGCTTATCCTTGTAATTTTCAATTTCTAGATTGTAACTAGGAAACAAAGCCATGTACTTTATCTTAGATTGTATCTAGGACCAAAGCCGTGTAATTTCCTATGTTCAATGTAAATTCAATTTCAAATTAATAAAATGACGAATTTTTCAATTATGGTTTTCTTATTTATTCCAAAAATTAAATAAGTGGCGACTCCATTGTAAAACCCTTAATCTAAAGGGGAAAATATAACTAGTCGAACCTCCATTTTGAGAGGCAATAACACGACTCCACCCATTCACGTGGGTTTGGCCCAACATTTCATTAAAACGGGCCGGGGGCGCGGTCTCTCACAGTGGCGACTCCACTGGGGACATTGAGGGCTAAGCTTCAATTAGATTATGGTGGCCAACCATGTCATTGTTTGTTTATTGCTTTTTTGTATATAACATGTCTAATATGTCATTATTTTGCATGTCATGCATCATTTGCTTGAATGAAATTTATTTTATTTGTGTGCTAGCCCGGAAGCCTGGTAGTATTAGCCGTGGATTGTGGTCTTCCTGAGACTCACATACCCAGCGGTGAACCTACCACCCACCGCGACAAGGATCATCATGGTTATGCCATGGTAGTTCATAAGGACAAACTGTACCATTCGGACCAACGCGGCGCTCCTGGCGTCACAAGTTGGGAGGTACGACGTCCTAGCTTGTGGGAACCTTTAACCTACCTTCTACCCATGTTGTAATGACCCATAGAACCTACCTTTAGGTCGGTCCATGTAAATTGCATTTCATCATGCATTTGTTTGGCCGTTGTTTGAATCATGATGACTCAAGTCCAACGCTTGATCCCATCATAATTGTTTGAACCTTGTATGCTATGAATGAGCTCAAGCCCAAAGGCTTGTGATTGAACTCTACTTGGTATGAAAACCGAAAATTGTTTCTTGAATCATTCTAAGCCCAATACTTGAGCCCATCAAAAGTGTATACACATGATCAACATCAAAAGCCAAAGACTCACAAGATGCATGCATTTCAAGTGCAAGCCCAAGCCATTTCAAGCAAATATCAAAAGATCATAATCAAGGTTCAAGCCTTCTAAGTGCAAGCTCAAGCCATTTCATCATAATCAAGGTTCAAGCACACTAAGCCTCAAGCATCCTAAATGGACCAAGAAGAAGCAAGTGACCCAACTTTGCCTCACTCCACATTTGGTTTGCAACATCATGGTTAAGCTTAAAATTTGTTTGTTTAGTCCATGTTTCTATGTTTCTTTGAATTCAAAATTTTCATGTAGCATTTAATGAGCTTTGTTCATGTATATATATATTAAAAAAAAAAACAAAAAACAAAAAAAAAATTCAAATTTTTTTTTCAAGATTTCCAAATCTTTCCCAAAAAAAAAAGAGAAAAATTTTCAAATGAAAAAAGTCCTTGGACTAGGGGCATTGAGCCCTTAAGTCATTTAAAAAAAAAAAAAAAAAAAATTTTTTGAACTAGGGGCATTGGACTTCTTAGTGATTTTTTCAAAAAGACCCATTTTTTTTTTCTTTCAAATATTTCAAAATTTTTTAAAGTCATCTTTTCAAAATGGTACATGACGATCCCTTGGACAAAAATTTTTCTGAATTAAGGTGTTTAAAGGCTTGAACAATCAACTGTACAGAGAAGGGATTGATTTCATTTGATCCGTGTAAACACTTTTGCTCAATTACTTTGAATAAAAGAAGAAATGGTCTTACAAGGCAATCAAAGAAAATCTATCCATCAGAAAATTCAAAAGGCTCATGCATTCATTCCAAATTTCTGAAAACTTTTGTATCTCCAATAGAGCATTCATACTTTTTCTTTTAAAGAGGAATTTATTAAAAGAGCTCAAGTCACTGTGCCTACAAGCAAGCATTGCTAGGGATAGGAGGCCATCTTTGGTAAAACAAGATTATACCTTAATACCTAGAATGATCATTATCCATTGCTAGCCCATTTGAGCCTTTAAACACTTAGCCTCTTTTTCGCATGAACCCACTAAAATCTAAACCTAGGGTGGGAAAATTCAAAGTATGCATGCTTAAATCTCATGTTAAGGAGGAGTTGACCTTGAGCTTTGAAGCTAATTGATAAAACTCTCCTAGAGGACATGAAAGACAAGTAGAGAATTCATTAAGCTAAAGATAAGAGATCATCAAAGAAAAATGAGCTTTCATTCAATCAAGGAAGGAGAAATGAAATTCCATCAATGTGAGAGAAAAAAAAGTGTGCATCAAGTTTGAATAGCCTAAAATTCATCATGCCAAGAGGAATACAATATTCATCCAAAAGAGATTTCATCAAAAAAGAAAAGATTCATCAAGCATAGAAATGTGCAAGTGCATCGAGGCAAGAAAGATGTACAGAAAGTGCATCAAAATGACTTAAGCTGAGAAAAAAAAGGGTGGCAAAAGATCCCCAAAATGTTCATTCAATCAAAAAAAAAAAAAAAAAAAAAAAAAAAAAAAAAAAGAAGCTCGCTAGGCTAAAAACCCAAAAGGGCAGTCTAGGCAAAAGCTAGGGCCCAAAAAAAAAAAAACAAAGAAAAAAAAAAGAAAGCCCGCTAGGCTAAAAACCCAAAAGGGTGGCCTAGGCAAAAGTTAGGGCCAAAAAAGAAAAAGAAAAGGAAAATCCTAGCAAATTGAAAACTTGAAGATGTAACCTAAAAAGAAAAGGATTTTACAAGATGAAAGTCTAGAGGTATGATTCAAGGGAATGAGCATAAAAACAAACATTGATACAGGTGATCGATGAAGACTAATGAGAAGATGGCAAAGAAGAAATGGGAAAACTCCTCCAATACTTGATCATTGAGCAATGCATACTTGGGGGAACATCATAGGGAATTTTGAGCCTTTTTATATCATTCATTTCATAACCTAAACCCGGCCTACATTACAACCCATGAATAAGACCTCCTTGAAGTCTTGCTAATTGTAGGCGCATCTTAAACTCTAACAATATTTTTCTCTTGAATTAAAAAGGAAAAGTGCTTAAAATTGTCAAACCCCACGGATGATATATCCGAGGACAAAATTTCTCAATTCCTCAAATCCTCAAAATGACCCAAAAGAACTTCCAAACCTGGAGCACTCTCACTGTTTGCACCCAACAATGTGATTCATAAATATTATCACATTTCATTTCTTGATTGCCTTTGGAGACTTAATCTGATGATGTTCAAAAGGATGAAGCAAATTTGATTACATGAGTTTAATGATCTTGATCCTTCCTAATCAAAGAGATTTGTTTGGTTCTTAAACACTATGATTTTCTAAAATGGTTGTTCAAAGGATCACATCTTGTTCAAAAAAAAAAATGAAAATTTGTTTTTCAAAAAAAAAAAAAAAATCATTCTTTTTCAAAATCCAGTTCTCTTGAACTACGTCTTGACCTGATCCTCTATGAGAGAAGTATGTAGGCAGCCTTGGAGAGGCCCGGTCCCATTCACCCAAACAACCTTAGAGAACAAAGTTAAGACAATGTGACAAAATTGTTTGGCTGCATGTTAGGTTAAACCCTGTTTTCATTAAGCATGTTCAAACTTGGTGCATTGGCCAATTTATATTGTGTGCAAGTTTTCACAATAATTGGTTTCTAACAAGCTAGAGAAAGAAAGTCTTTTTGCAAGAACCAAGGATGGCGGACCATGATCTTCTTTCATGTACCCCAATGGTCACAACATCAAATAAATTCAGATTCAATCTAAGCATGGAATATGCCCCAAACTAGGGACATTAGGTAAGTACTTCCAATTCATTTCAATAAATAAATCCATTACTAATTGAAATTATCTTTTTGTAGGAATTAAGAAAGGACTTATCCAGCAATCTGCATCAACTTCCAGCCAAAGTTAATTCATTCAAAGGATAGGTTTTTCAAAAAAAAAAAAAAAAAAAATGATCATGAATAAATCTTTATCACTTTTTGATAATGAAAAAAATCTTCAAAATCTCAAAAAAAAAAAAAAAAAAAAAAAAAAGACTTTCAAATTTTTCCAAAAAAGAAAAAAAAAAAAAAAAAAAAAAGAGAAGAAAAGAAAAGAGAGAATTTTCAAAAAGCCTTGGGACTAGGGGCATTGGGCTCGTACTTCTTAGGTTACCATAAAAAAAAATTCATCAATCAAAATTTTCAATTCCTTCAAAAAAAAAAAATCAAGATTTCCAAATTTTTCAAAAAAAAAAAAGAAAAAAAATTTATTAGTCAAAATTTTCAATTCTTTGAAAAATTCAAGATTTCCAAATTTTTCAAAAAAAAAAAAAGAAAAAAAATTTCTTCAGTCAAAATTTTCAATTCTTTGAAAAAAAGCAAAATTTCAAAATTTTTCAAAAAAAAAAAAATTCATTAAATTCTTCTTCAAGAACAAAAAGCTATGACCCTCTTTCACATTCTCCAATGGTGCAACATCAAGTCAACTGTCTACTCTCAGCATTCATCGAAGCATGGAATATGTCCTAAACAAGGGGCATTCACGAGGTATGCCAAAGTATTTTCAATGAATAACTCTGTTACTAATTGAAAGTATTTATTTTGCAGGTACTAGGGTAAAAGGCCCATACACATCGGCAGGAATAATGCCGTCCAAAATCAAATCCTCAGACCTCTGGGAAGCACGTCCAAACTTCAAACCATCGGACCTCTGGGAAGCATGTCCAAACTCCAATTCATCGGACCTCTAGGAAGCACGTCCAAACTTCAAACCATCGGACCTCTGGGAAGCATGTCCAAACTCCAATTCTTCGGACCTCTGGGAAGCACGTCCAAAATCCAATACCATCGGACCTCTGGGAAGCACGTCCAAACTTCAATCCATCGGACCTCTGGGAAGCACGTCCAAATCCAATTCTATCGGACCTCTGGGAAGCACGTCCAAATTCAAATCCATCGGACCTCTGGGAAGCACGTCCAAATTTTAAATCCTTGGACCTCTGGGAAGCACGTCCAAACTTCAAACCATCAGACCTCTGGGAAGCACGTCCAAACTTCAAACCATCGGACCTCTGGGAAGCACGTCCAAATTCAAATCCACGGACCTCTGGGAAGCATGTCCAAAATTCAATTCCATCGGACCTCTGGGAAGCACGTCCAAATTCAATTTCAATGGACCTCTGGGAAGCACGTCCAAACATTAATCCATCGGACCTCTGGGAAGCACGTCCAAAATCCAATTCCATCGGACCTCTGGGAAGCACGTCCAAATCCAATATCATCGGACCTCTGGGAAGCACGTCCAAACCTCAATCCACGGACCTCTGAGAAGCACATCCAAACTTCAAATCCATCGAAGGAAGCATGTCCAAAATCCTCATTTCGTCATAACCACTGGTAAGCATGTCTTGTACTCATTTTTTACACCAAAAAAAAAAAAAAAAAAATTGCATGTATGAACTACGTTTGGACCTGATCCTCTCACCAAGAGGTACGTAGGCAATCTCCCTTGAGATTCGGTCCACATTTTGATCCGTAATATGACCATCTACATTTTTATCTACATGCATCATACATTCATCACGGTTAAATACTGATTGCAAAGTTAGGTGTCTCTTTCATACATTGACATTCGCTTTTCAAGCTCTGCCAATGAGGGGCATTCTGTTGACACCCCATTTTGCAACCCATATTTAACCTCACATGGAGGGTAAAAGGGTAATTTTGCCTTGAAAATATGCATCTTGATTCTAGCCATTAGATCCATAATCTCATTTCACTAAAATGATCTTGATGTTGTAACGATCAAATCGATTGGTCATAAGCCCTAATCGGACCACCAGATTGAAAATTATCATCAAATCAAGTTTTAATTACTAAGATGCACTATCACAAATTTAGTCCGACTATATGTGATTATGAACAATTGATTTCAATTGGTTATAAGTATAATCAATTTGAAGTTAATGACGTGTCATAATTTGATTGATTAGGACTACATTTTATGGTGAGGTTGCATACACCTAATTAATTAGATAGTTAAACATTAATTATTCAATGAGTAATTTGTGTAATTATCTTTTAATTAGAGTAAATTGGGAACCAATTAATTCTGAAATGGGAGTGATTGGAGTCATTTAATGTTAATTGGGAGTTAATTTGGGACCTATTAATGTTAATTGTGCTGAAACCATTTTCTAACAAATGACCTCTACTCACTATTTCATCAATATCTCTCAAAATATTTTGAATCTGTGAATGAGGTTAATTTTCGCAGAAACTAGACATCTGGGGCTTCAATTTAAGCACAAGAACGAGATGATTCCGATCAGAATTGGGTTAGATATGATTTTTCTAAGTTGGCTCTACAAGCTGTTACAGCAGCTACGGGAAAACCGAATTTTGGCTTGCTCCCCACTCCCACCAATCTCTCCATTTAATGCACCAGATTTTTCCCAAGGCTAAAATGAGGTCTAGGTTCATAATCCTTGTCAACCCTCATTAAATAGCCTTCCATTCATATCCCCTCCACTACGACTATATAAACCCTCCCCCTCCTTCATTCCAAGACACCAAAAAATCCCCTCTCTTCTCCTCTCTTGAGTTCTAGTGAAGTAGAGTAGTCTTGTCATATCTTGGTCTTCTTGAGACTCAAGATATTGAGTGAGACTCACTCTTCCTCTCCTAGTTCTTCTTTTTTCCTCCACCCTTAGGACCTCCACCAAGAGTCTCCTCCTCCACCGTATGAATCTTGCATGAAGATATAATCCATTTCCCTAACTTGTTTTTTGTGTTACCATGATGAGAATTTAGGATTAAAGTATGATAGTAATTATTTGAATCCTCTTGAATATGTTTGAATATTTTTATGTCTTCTTCACATATTCTTGGTTGTTCATCACATGTTCATGCATATCACTAGTTTTGATCTTAAATTTACATCAAAAATATGAAAAACATGTTTGTTTCAGAATTCTTTCAAATCCTTGAATTTAGGTTATCACCATCCACACACATTCACTAGAATTTTATTTTTCAATCCAAATGCAATGTTTAATAAATTGAATTAGGATTTATCACATGCACACACTTTAAATTCAACATGCAAATTGATTGATAACATATTGGATGATGTGATATGAATGTTGGCCACCATAGTCTAGAAGACCGGTTTCACCGGGCAAGGTGGGTGCCTAACACCTTCCCACCTTGTAACATAGCCTCCGAACTTAGATCAAAGGTTAGTAGATCAAGTGCTTATCCTTGTAATTTTCAATTTCTAGATTGTAACTAGGAAACAAAGCCATGTACTTTATCTTAGATTGTATCTAGGACCAAAGCCGTGTAATTTCCTATGTTCAATGTAAATTCAATTTCAAATTAATAAAATGACGAATTTTTCAATTATGGTTTTCTTATTTATTCCAAAAATTAAATAAGTGGCGACTCCATTGTAAAACCCTTAATCTAAAGGGGAAAATATAACTAGTCGAACCTCCATTTTGAGAGGCAATAACATGACTCCACCCATTCACGTGGGTTTGGCCCAACATTTCATTAAAACGGGCCGGGGGCGCGGTCTCTCACAGCTATGTTAAACGTATCAGGAAATTTTCAGGGATGCTTTGCATCCTTGAAAACGGTGCATTACAAAAGGATGCATATTTGTGTATTGATGTGCATGTGGATGATATCACTTGACAGGGTTCAACAGTGCGAAGCACTTGAGCAGCACATGCCAGTGACTGCAAACATCAATGTAGCAATGGGGGACAGGTCACCCCCAAAATCGATGCATACAGTTTTCAAGGATGCTCTATGTTTTCATGTCAGTGTGGATGGGTACTGCTGGTCAGGGTTCAACAGTGCTGAGCTATCCACCGTAGCTACACTCAGTGCTGCCTATAGTGGTATTTGGCAAGTGGGATTGAAGAAAGATGATAAGAACATTTGGCTTTGTAATGGATGGCAGGATTTCGTTGAATACCATTCTATCAGTTATGGTTATTTTTTAGTCTTAAGATATCCACTGAGATTCAATATCCACCCAGCAAGAACTGTAAATTGGAAGATCATCAGGTAGAAATAATAGACTTAGATGAAGATGAAACAAACATATCCCTCAGATGATTCACCCATAAAACATGAAGTCAGAGAAAAGTTTGTATTCTTTAAAAATTATATTGTACATAAAGACGAAGAGAGAATGAGTGGTTAGTTTAGTTTGGATGAGTCTGTATGTAATGTATTTGTATAAAGTAGTAGCAGAGAAAAAATAAGCAAGTGATTTAATACACACTTAGCCAAGTAATGTGCAATAAATCTAAGTTGGGTGATGAGTGTTATGTGGGTAACATTTCAAATTATACGGACAAAATATTGGAAACATTAGCATATCTAAGGAGGTTTTTCCTACAGTACAAAGCATAGGACATTGTCCAACCAAAGCAAAAGAATCATACGTAGCAACAAAGAATAGCAGGGAAAAAAATGAGCAACTCATTTCATATACACCAAGCAATTCATTGAACACATTGCAACATACTAACATAGCAATTTAAAACATTAGCAGTTTCATGTCATGCATGGTGGAAGGGAGTATTATTTTGAACAAATGTGAGTGTCTACACCTTGATGGTGATGGTCCCAGTTGGTCTGTGTGGGTTCGATAAGTTTGTATGTATTGAATCTATGCGTAAATATTCATATAACCTTTAGAATGAGAAATTAATTTCATATAACCTTAGCCAAAACTAATGAACAGTGCTTCTTTAGATTTCCAAAAGTTTAATGTACGTAATCATCTGTTGGCAAACATTAACAACAACGTTTAATGTTCGTAGGTAGAAATTTTTGGAAATCATCATTGCTTGAATTTGAGAAGTCTGAAATATCTCTGTCATCATCTAACGCAGTAATTTCATTAATAGACTTCATGGCTCGCTCTTGCGCCTTCCCCTTTAGATGCTTCCTAGCTTTTTGGATTGTGTGAAAACGATCTAGTCGCCTTTGCATTTGATTGTTCTCTTGTTGAAGACGAGCAAGTATGTTGGTAGGTTCATCTCTAGGTAACTCGGCTGAGCGTGCCTTAGGAACTCGTAACCCATGCCATCGACAATACACCTCCAACTCACACCTCTTCTCGTATAGGGTTGACCATGGTGGTTCTGATATGGTATACTCTATTGCGGTGCTGTCTGTACTTAGTTTTGTAGGTTTGTCGACCATGATGTGCCCGACGCTTCCAAGACTCTCGTACGTGTATATTGGCATATTAACGAAATATCTTTTCTTTCCAACCCATTTTCCTCCATAGTGGTCTGTGTATGTCTGTAGTTGTTGATCTGCTGGAACTTGTGAAAATCCACATGTTAAAGTAGATCCAAACTTGTTTCGCATTTTACGATTTGATGTTGAGGCATTGCGACTCATAGCTTACTCAATCTACGAAGTTAGTGGATAGAAAGAAGATAATTATTGTGGTGCATTTATAACCTCATTTCGTGGTCCAAGCATTACTATTTCAGTTATTAGGACTTGTCATGTCAATACAGGCTGGGAAAACACTATATGAACAGGATTTTAACTATTCCCAATGTCTGGTGTTTAGATTAATGTGGGGACCACACTAATTTAAATATGAAATATACTAAATTTTCCTCCATCCGTGTTTTTAGGTTCGCCTCCCCTTCTACAACAATGAAAACCCAAAATCGTTCCTCTCCTACACCATTTTGAGTAACATGTTCCCAGTTATATATTAGTAAAAGCTGAAACGTAGCGTTTAATGCTGCTGCTGTCAAGTTGCGCCACATCAGCTGCAACGTCATTTTCTTTATAAAAAAATAATGTTTTCTTCAATTTTAAAATGGTTTTTACAAATTTCAGCCCTATAAGTCCTAGCCCTATAAATGCAACTCACTACTTCCTTATTTACTTCCGCTATCACCCTATAATAAATTTGTATAATTAATTTAGTCCACATCTTATTTATTTAGTTCCACTATGAAGCCCAACCTAAAGCCTTTTCAGTTCAGCTTAAAGGAAAAAGAAATTAAAAATACGAAACGTGCAAGCCAGTTTGGTGGAAAGGGAAAAAAAAAAAAAAATTCGATTAGGCGTTCAAGGCTTTGCGCGACCAAAAAGAAACGTGAGCAGAGAGAGAGCTTGAAGATTGTAACGTAGAGGGAACTTAAAGGGAGGAAAGAAAAATACGTTGAAGCCTTCAGGTGAGAAAATAGGGAATTTTCATTTAGCTTAAAGGAAAAATAAATTAAACATACGAAATTTGCAAGCCGGTTTGGAAGAAAGAAAAAAAAAAAAAAAGATGCATTCAGGGGTTTGTGTGACCAAAAAGAAAGGTGAGTAGAGAGAGAGGTTGAAGATTGTAACATAGAGGGAACTTAAAGGGAGGAAGAAAAAAAATGTTGAAGCCTTCAAGTGAGAAAACAGGGAGTTTTCAGTTCAGCTTAAAGGAAAACGAAATTAAAAATATCAAACATGCAAGCCGGTTTGGAAGAAAGAAAAACAAAAAAATTGAAGGGGAGGCATTCAGGGTTTTGCGTGACCAAATGAAAAGGTGAGCAGAGAGAGAGGTTGAAGATTGTAACGTAGAGAGAGAGGTTGAAAAGGGGAGGCATTCAGGGTTTTTGTCATGTACTGCCTGGACCATGTCTCAAAAGATATTTAATTTTATGATAATGTATTTGTAAAAATATTAAAGTTATTTTGTACATGTAAAAATTTGTTGCATACCATTTTCATGCTATGGCAGGTACCTTTTTTGGAACGCATTACAGTTTATTGGTAAGAGTTAATTGTATAGCCGCTGAACGTAACTGCATGTTGGTTTTATTAACTTGAGTTGGGTTGTAGCTAAATTTGTTGATTTCGTTCAAGTTGGTTTGGTTAATGTGTGGGGAAGTTCTCGGTAGGGATAAGCCAAAAATTGTGTGACAATCATGTAGTGCAAAAACAGGCAATATTGTAGCAGCTGTAGAAAATTTCCCAATAGGTAGATTTTTATACCTATAAACTTTCTTTCAACCCATTGTCTCTTGCCACAAACTGTGAAACAAAAGCCACACCATCACCTTCCATAGTATCCTATATGCCGTTTGGGATATGATTTTATAGATTCTGTTTTGTAACGCACAATAAATAATTGAAGTGGAAACATATATATGTTTGGATAATAAGTGACAGGAAACAGGAAACAGAGGTGTTAATTATTACAATAAATCTATATAACTTCTCTTTAACTGTATAGACGTGTATGAGTACGACAAATGTAATCTAATTTTAACTATAAACTAGCCTTCGAGCATGCGCGTGCTTAAAAAGGCTAGTATCTGTTTAATCTACTTTTATGATCTCTTTTTATTTTTTTGGTATAGCCATTGCAGAACTAATCGATAATGCAATGATGAGGTAGGTCCCTTTCTGTTATCATTTCAATGACTGTAGGTTTTCTTCAATTATGCATATGTTATCAGTTAGGTTACCTTATCCACATTCCAGTTGAAGGAAAAAAAACAAAGAAAATTATAATGCAATATAAAATTAAAACCATATTTGTGGACCTTGAAGAGTAAATATAATAATATACAAATACTAGTAACTCACAATAAATTACTTTCATATAATCTACGCGATCAGTACAAAAACAACTCTCCCCCCTACACTACAATCCCTACTTCCCCTGTCTGTTATGCATTGCCAAAGACAATCATTGAGGGTCAGAGGGTGGAGGAGGTGGAAAAGCACTCCTATACTCTGAAAACTCCGCTCTCAAAGCAGCAACCTCAGCAAGAAGCCCATCTAAAAGCTGTCCATGAGCTACTTGAGTTGTCATAAAGGTCTCCATCATAGCACGAAGAGAGCGAGGAAGAGGAATGGTGGGCTCCGCAGCTGCGCTGTCAACATGTACCTCATCGTCACCATCGCTAGCAACAGCAACTGTAGGATCAATAGGACTCTCCTCAGCATGAACATCTCTAGTAGTGGACTGTACTCGTGGTCTTTTTGATGAACCAACACTCGGTCCAACATTCTTCTTTTGTGCACTTCGCTGTTTGAGAAATGTGGCTCCTATAGGGGCTGTGATGTGGATCAACTCTAGGGAAGGAAAGTCTTGTAACTGTAAATACTCTAGAACCCTATAGACAAAAACTGGAAAGAATAGACCATGCTTCTTACACTTGGTCCTATGCGCCTCAGCCATCATTTGCCTGAAAAGGGATGGAAAACAGATAGAGGCATCAGTTACAAGGGCGTACAAAAAGTAACATCTCTCTATAGGAATAGTATGGACATGGGAAATGATGAAGATGTTGTGACAAGCTATCCTAAACAAGATATAATGAAGCTCGGTTAACTCACTCGAGTTAATTCTTTGGTTAGATCCCCATGTCACTGATCTTCCGCAAAGAAGAGTCATGACATCAGATATATTAGGCCGCTCCGAGTATGGATAAGTAGGGCTACGAATAAGAGGTACATGAAGAGCCTTGGAAACATCAGCCTTAGTTATGATGAAACGTTGACCTCGAATCCAAGTAGTCAGATCACCATCAGAAGAGCGGACGCTGAGATTGGAATAGAACTCTCGAATCAGGGTAGCTGGAGGGGGTTCTAAAACTTTACATAGAGACAACCAATTCCTACACTGTAGATTCCTATGGACAAAAAGAGGTAATTCATCTAGATTGATTTGTTGTTCTGCCCAAATATTCCAATGCCGAATTACATTTTCAAACCTTTGCCCGCTTGAAACTGTTTGAAATCTTATTCGATCAAACGCGGTTGTAGGCTTAGATGAGGAGGTAGACACTCTTTTGGCTTTGGTTTTAATGGTTTTAGACTTCTTAGGAGCCATAACTAGGATCTATAGAGATGGAATGAATGCACAATACAAAACCAATATTCAAAATTGCGTTAGAGACACATAAAACAACAAAATACATATGCATGAGTATATAATATACATGATGCATGGATACAATTGGGGCATGAATGAATGCATTGTAATGATCAATTTTTTATTAACCCATGTAGTCAACTTATTTGAGAAACATGCGACACCCACACTATACATTGTGCAGTGGGTTAATTTCAAGCAATTATACCCAATTCAACAAAACATGCTAACCCACCAGCAAATACCAATCCATCAACCAACAATGTTTATCAAATTTTCCCAATTATACCGTATTCAACAAACCCCAATCTAAGCTGTTATCAAAAGATTGGCAAATGAACCAATATGCATACCCAGATGTACCACATTACCCAATATAAATGATACAAAACGTGTCACCAACATGCATAAACAACAACTCATAAACCAGTTCAAATCAAACACTAGTCCTATTCATCTGAATCCCCAAATTCCCAATATGAATACATGAACCCAATTTTCATGTCATATTTCACAAATCATGAGTTCTTTGCAACATTACTTGGTATAAAACGTGTGTACAACATCCATACCAACAAACCCATTTCATATTTCACGTCAAAACCCATTTCATATTCCAAGCGAGTTTTATAAATCGGTTACGCAGAGACCGAGTACCATTAAGGCGTCGTACATTTGGCAGGAGATCTACCACATTACTCGATTTTATTGTAAGCGATTTTTATAACTCGGTAATTTTGAGACCGAGTACCATTAAAGCGTCGTACATTTGCCAGAAGAAATCGGTTATATGGATATCGAGTATTATTTACTTCACCAGTAAAATGGTTGGGAAATATTTATACGTACTCGTCTTTGTGTAAATCGAATTATCCCTGCCTTACTCGATTTAGTAATAGTCGAGTATTATACGCTTTCATATAAAAAGAGTGCTTCCTCTCATTCTGGCTGAGGGTCATGAGGAATCAGTCAAGGATGGAGAAGACAAGCCTCCTTTGCTTCTAAAGGTAACGTGCCAACATGTGTTACTGTTTTAATTGTACAATTATTTACTACTATATAATTATTATAGATTATGTAATTGTTTGTCAGATCTTGGAATAATCGACGTGCATGTTAGTTGCTGTAATCTACTAGCACCTGTTGGTAGAGCGACATGGTACATGTTTTACATGCTCAGATTCAAAACTTGGTAAGTTCTAACTCCAGCACAGCTCATGCGGTCTTAACATACAATGCTATTGTGTTCCTCTTTTAGGGTGGCAAATACTATGTTGTTTTTGTTGGGCGTGCGCCTGGCATATACGACAATTGGGCCGAAGCAAGTAGACAAGTTCATAAGTTCGCAAATGCTGAACACAGGTCATACAAAGATCGACGAGAAGCAGAATCTGCATACATGGAGTTCATGCAACGTAATGGTAGGAATGTGCAGTATGCTGCTTCCCCATCGTGTACATCTCCTACCATGTCGACATCAAGCCCAGGGGGGACGTCTCAAAGCGAAGAAACAAACTATTGCGATAGAGACGTTAGAAACAGATTGTTGAGGTATCAGTTAGATGTTGCGATTGAGGAGCGTGACCATGCAAGGAGGATTGCAACCTTGAGTACTAACATGCTGAGTGAAGTGGTAGCCCATGTTATGGGAGATGATGAAGTTCATGATTCGACACAACAAGGAAGCGCGAAATGAAGGCGAAACCATGGCTTATGAGATTGGCTGTAGAAGTTGTTGAATAGCTTGTTAGTTTCTCTAAGCACAAAGTTAATTTTGGAATCTGTATTGACTTGTAATTGCTTGTACTTATTGTTAACGGTACCTATATTGCAAATCATAATTGTGCTTGGCTTTGGGTTGCATATAAGTACGTTGTCTATATTTTTGTGCGTAGAGAAAATATAAAACACTTGTTCTGAAGAAGTTGCGAAAATAATAGGCAATTTGAGAAGGCATAATGCTTACAAGCCGTGTCGAGAAAACATATTTTTACGGCCTATACACTAGTTTCTCTTCCTTTTTTTCTTTTTTCTGTTTGCTTTTCTATTTTTTTCCTATTCTTTTCCTCATGAGCATCTTCACGTGTGTAGTAGATACATGGGTGTGTTCAAAATTATAAATAGGCCCTTATCACATGAGCTATTTTTTTAAATAATTATATATATATATATATATATATATATATATATATATATGGGTAGAAACCATCGTATCACATAAAGCCAGTAAACCATTTTAAAAAACTTTTATGAAAAAAATAAATAAATTTGTTTACAACTTTCTAAAATTCTCATAAAAAATTTTCTATAATAAATAAGTAATGTATAATTTTAAGAAATCTATTAAATGGACCTAAATAAATAATAGCTAAGTACATGAATTTTATTGTGGCAAGTCATTAATGGATAATTAAAAAATTGCTAACTTTTAATACAAGTTTTTCAATTTCTCATAAAACGTTTATTAAAATATATTAGTAATATATATATTAGTAATATATAACTTTAGGACATCCATTAACTAGACCCAAATAAATAATAACTAAGTACATGAATATTTTGGTGGCAAATCATTAATGGACAATGGAATGAGGTGGCTTCCTCACCCGCCAAGAAATATGAATGATATGGTAGGATTGAGTGTGAGCTTGGTCTCAATCTCGATAAGAAGACGTTCATATAAGTCATTTGTAAATAAATCAAACTATTCATATATACATCCTAAGATTGACTTGACAAAAGTGTTACACATTTATCAACGGTTAATACACGTCGAAATAAGTATGTTCTTTTCAAAAAAAAAAAAAACGTTGGATGCACTCTTTCACTTTAATCAAAATGTAATAATCTGATTCAAAATATAAATGTAAACAAAATTGTGCAATTCCAAATTGATTTTCAACTGCCTATCAACTACATTTATAACACAATTAAGCAACTTGTACAAATTACTCCCTATAGATCCTAGGCATAAAGCCGAAATCCCCCCCCAACCAAACTAGTAGAACAAGACCCGAGACACCACACACCAACCACATGTACATTCATTTAAGTACCTTATCCATTGTAATTGATAAGGAATTCTCTCCTCTCCATTACAGCACAATACACACAAAAGCCGTGGCCTTTTTTTGCACTTGTTTAGAGCTTTTCCTCAGCACTAGTCATTACTTTAGTGGCTGCAATCTTCAAACTCTCATCTTTCTTCCTCAGTGCTTCATTTAAAACAATGACTATTATTAGATACATGCATGTCATCAAATCATTCAAATGAGGATACACATGAACAGAGATTATCACTTTTCAACTTTCAATTTCTAGAACATGACCAAATTACATGCCAGGAAAAATTAGCTACTGAACATGATGAACCTGGATCTCACCTGATTGGAAATCTGTAGATTACCATCATCCTGAACTTCTTCCATCACCACATCTGAATTTGCTTTCTACAATATAAAAAATTTCAACATTTTAGGTTAAGAAGAAAACTTTACACAATAAAATTATGTCAAGATTTCATAACAAAGTTTGGAAATAACCTGTTCCATCGAGGGATCTGATTCATGCAGAAGTTTCCAATCGAGTGCTTCTAGCAACTGCAAAATTACTCACAAGACATGCATTTAATTTCGGAAAGTAAGTTGGCCATAGACACTGAAAAAAAAAAAACATAGGAAATTTAAGCAACTGTTTTACCTTGTTTTGTAACACCCCAATCTGTTCTTTCATCATCTCCCTTTCTCCTTCCTCATAGAATGACTTTAATCTGTAGGTTAAAGGATGAATAAGTAACAGAAGTACAAAGTCTTAAAATTTTAAATTACTTTTGGATAAAAAGATGTGACTAAATTTTTATTTTTTTCGGGGAACAAAAAAATCAAATGTATTTATAATTAGAAAATGCAAACAAATCATTGAAGTCCACAAGACAAACACTTAATTCCTGATCCTGGGACCTGCTAGGTTTCTCCCAATAGAACTAAGAGGCATACCTCATATATGTTCTACTTTTGCATTACGCAAAACTTTTATATGATAGCAATATATGCTTTAACACATTTTTTAAGTGTTAAATTTGAAGAATTGTTATGAGATTGATTATGGAGATTTGCTTCCAATTTCAACTTCCTCTAATATAATTAACATTAACAGTTTGCTTAGTTCTTCAATTTTTACATTTTTATCAACGTGTTAAAATAAATTTCTGCAGAACTCAGAGAAAAGGTAAAGAAAAATGTTGAATGGAACAAAAAGATTCAAGCTGCATAAAAATAACAACAAACCTTCTAATTTCTTCCTTTAGCTGCAGATTTTCCATAGCAAATCTTGTCACTTCTTGGTTCCGAGCAACCTGACCTCGAAGGACCTCAATTTCCTTCCAATGTTCCTCCTTTGCTTTCAGTAAGTGTGTCTCAGCTAAAATCTTTCCAGAGGCGACTGCTTCTAGCCTCTTTATTGCAGCTTCTCGAAAACGTAGCCCCATTTTTAAAACTTTTATCTCATTTTCTCTTTGTTTGACCTAATTCACCCCAAAACATGAAAACTTTTATTAAAAAAAAACATTTTAAAATGATTTCAAAATCACAAAAAATCAAGTTATTATATAAAATAAAAGTAGTAAGAAAAGCAGCATTGTCAAAGGCAAGCCAAGGCACCTCTGAAGCCTTGATGCAAGACATGCCTTTAGTGACACGATCACCTTTAGCACTTAGGCAAGCACCTTGCATAAATTTCCAGGCACTTAAGCTGAGTGTCTTTCTAAAAGTTCCATTATTTTAAAGATAGACCAAATAATTCCTAGTGAAAGGGCTTCTTAACCTTCAGTAAAGGATGAGTTTTTCATTAGCAAAGGTACTAAAATCAATATTCTTGAGTTTTTTTGGTGGGTCCTAACAGATAAGAAAATGGCCAAAAAGGGTAACACCAATTGGGAAAAACAGTAGAGCACATGTTTGCAAAAAAAAAAATTACTAAAATATTCCAGTGCATATAATTTGTGTTCATAATATGTATACTAACTATGTTCACTCAAACGAGTACCCCTTTTGGCTCTTCATGCCTCGGGCTTAAAAGGATTTCGATAACATACAGAAGTAACACAATTTATGAAGGACTTCAACGGCCATTATATCAAATATAAGGTTGTGATGTCTTTTATGAATGCAGAAGCTGTTTCTCGCATACTTAACCATACACAACCTAATCAACCTACAACATTGTGCAAATATTTCTAGTAATGACTAATGAGCAGCTATAAATCCATTAAAAAGTCAAGAATAAGACAGTTTTTCAGACATACTAACTGCACAGCTGCCTGATTTTCAGCGGTCAATGCCTCTAACGCAATGTCTTTATCCTTCACCCTCCTGAAAGCCCCAACAAGGGCAACTTCATAATCTTTTTTCTGAGAAAACAATGTAACTCATTATATCAACAATTACAAGCCAAAAGATTTCTTAACCTAAAGAAATAATAGTTTATACCTGAGACATCCTTTTACCAGAGGCAAGTGGACTAAATGATCCATGTAATCCTTCCCATTTAAAGGATCCTGGAGAACCAGGAAAGCCTAATGTTGAAGTATCATTGTCCTGATTTTCACCCTCACTTGCTAACCCCCGTAGTCGAGATACTTCTCTCTAAAAATAATACAGATGACACACATAAGAATTATTACAAATCACCAGAAAAGCTATAAGATATACATCTAACTAGTCTTATGAATCACTGGTCTAGTAACACTGATAAAGAGAACAATATCCAATAGATGACTATCAATTAGTGTAATGAGTGTGGGAGAGGAGAGTGAATTTTATTACTTGATCTAAATATACAAGTGATATTAATTTTATAAGTATAATAAAGGTTCTGTTAAGCCTACTAGTAAAGTCTTCATGGAGTGATACCGTCATCAGAAGAGAAAGGTACAAATTTATACATAATGAGAGAGCTAACCCGATTATTTTTTATTGATGCATACACATAGTGGCTCTTGAACTAAAAATCTCACCCTCTGCCTTACTGTTATCCTTGGGGTCTGTTTCCATGTTAATAGTAATGTCCTATGTAAAAGTGTGATTAGTTTATATTCGAGTAATATATTGTAAATCTTGGATTTTCTGGCCCTTTATAAGGTGAAAAATGGTTCTACATTGAAGTCTATAGAGCAGATGTAATACTGAAAAAGTGGATAGCAACAATTGAATCTGAAAATTACCTATTTCTCCGCTCATTTGCTCTACTTTGCTTCTGTGTGTGTGTTTCTGCAGAAAATGAACTTCTATTTTTCACTCTTTTTAAGTTGACAGACTACTTCAGCAAGGCGCTTTGAAGTAGTCTGTCAAATCCATAAAACAACCAATACAAGTTTCCATAAAAACTATGAACCACTGAAACAAACATCTAAACTCCTATTAATTTTCTGCTCATACGAAGATGAAAATTACCTCCAAAAAAGAAAAACAAATAACATTAAACAAAGAAACAGTCAGTTGGCATTTAACCAAATCGCCTCCCCTTACTACCAAAAATTCGAGGTCAGCACTGAATCCTCTGCAGACTAATCAGGGCTACTCACAGTTTTATGTTTGGCATTCAACCCATATACAAAAAATCATTGAAAGCACCAACTGTTGTTCCTAAGAACATAAAATAAATTTCATAATCTTCAAGTTTAATTAAAAAGAGGACTTTCTCAGCACCAAAGACCAAACCACACTCTACAACAGCATAGATAGTAGTAGGATTCAATCATATACTTAAGTTCAAGCATTCACATAGAACGAGGCTAACTTGTTTCTTTCACTAATCCTATCCAGCCATCCATCCATCCATCCATCCATCCAGGACTAAACCAACATAGAAAAAACACATAAACACGCTTTATTTTAATCAAATTACAAAGCATTTGATAGTGATTTATACTTTACCCGGAAAATGTAAAAGCTGTACAAACCCAAATTTATACCTATAGCTGAGCCTTTAGCCATAAAATTTGAGCAGTAGAGCTCAAATGGGGTTAACAAATAAAAAGCAATAATAAGAGACAAGTGAACAAAAATTGTTAGAAATTGGCAATAAAAAAAAAACCTTCACAGACTGAATGGAACAAAGGAAAATTTGATTTAAAATTAAAAAAAAAAAAAAATATTACATAACCAATGAAAGATTCAAATTCTGAACTGCAAAATGGATTGGCATCACGATTTTTATATAAATTTGTTTTGTTTGGTTTTTATATTTCCTCAAATTCTGAATTTCCAAATTACATTAACACCAAAAACAATAAACGAATAACTTCTATATCATTGTTCAAGTCTTCTTCCCAAATGAAGGTACTAGAAAAGCAAAATCAAGCATTACCTGATGATCAAGACTCAATTTCAAATTGAACTAGAAACACATTTTCATTATCATTGGTCAAGAAAGTAAACTTCAATGGGGTAAAATGCATTTCAGCCATTTTTGTGATAATTAAGAGTAAGTAAACAATAATGCCACATTTGCAGTTTAATTATACAGGCTGTATAAAATCGAATTTAAGAGTTGAAATTCTTAACCCACCACAACACCTACTCACCTAGTACAAATTCTGCCACCCCCATAAATACACCTCATCCTATTCTGAATTGGTCCTTAAAACCCTTCTAAACACCTACTAAAAACCATCTTCAACATAGCAAAAAAAAAGTTTGAATTGGTGGTTGTTGTTGTTAATTCCGAACAAAGTAAGAAAGAATCATAAGCCAAACCAGTGTTGGTTCGAATTTTACCCCCATACGCTCCACATCATGCCGAGCTTCAGCGATCTTTTCGTTTCCTCACAGCTGCCTTGGCAGGTCTCATCTTACCTGAAATTGAAAGCAGAGCACATTACTTGAATGCACACATTCCCTGAGAGCCAAAATAGAGTTTAAACGGAGGGATAGACCATGTTTTGTACTGTGTACGTGTATGTGTCTTGTTATTAATATTTTTAACCGAGTTTAATTACTGTTTTCCAATAAAAGTACTTTGTACAGAGCAAAATTTCTGACTAAATAACCATATACACAACCGTAGTCATTCACAATTATTTCACAGTTATTGGCAATATTATATGCAACTACGACAATTGGCAAATGTATTTCAACTATTAGGTCGGGGTTAATGCAACATTTGGTGGGATGGAAGTCTACATGAAGACAATATCCAACTGCGCTATATGTACATGTACATTGGGTCATCATCTTCCCATTCACATTAAATGCATTCATTGGTTCTGCTTCTCATATTATTGTTTGATTAAATAACTTTGGAGGAAGGTAGCAAGGGAATGCATGGTATTTACCGTCACCGGTCCCGCAACCAGGGGGATGTATGTCAGTGCGGAGTGATCTTCGCAACCCATGGACCGGCTCAATATTTTCACTCCGTATTTGTTCAATCTGTGCAGCCGGCTCGTCGGGGTTTGGAAGTGAAGGTTCCTGGGTGGGCTCAGCTTGAACTACAGGTGGGGTCGGTACACCAGGGGTCGGTACAAATATACAGCCACCCTCATGAGCAGAGCCGCTGACCAATGGGGGAGACAGCGGAGTGATCTGTGCAGCTGGCTCATCGGGGTTTGGAAGTGAAGGTTCCTGGGTGGGCTCAGCCTGAACTACAGGTGGGGTCGGTAGACCAGGGGTAGGTACAAATATACAGCCACCCTCATGAGCAGAGCCGCTGAACAATGGGGGAGACAGCGGAGTGGGTAGTGGGGATCGAGGGCGAGCCTGAGTATGGGATGTGTGTTCTGCACTATCGTCATGGCCAACAGGATGGGATGCCTGGGCAGTGGCGTCAGACGTGCATCGCGATGAACCGGCGCCATCCATGTACGTGTCCCAATCGGCCTCCAACGCCTCATCATCTGTACAAAGACAAGTGTATTTATTAAGATAACAACGAGGAATTGAGTCACTGAATAAACGAGATATGTGACAATCATTTCAATTTTGGTAATAGAGTGGAGTTTGAGCCATTCAAATTTGTGAAATCATAAGAATAGGGTATCGTGTGTGGCTGTGATGAAAATGTACTTCGCTACTATAATACGTCCTCTAAATAAATTACAACTTAAAGTACTAGAATTGGAAGTCAATAAGAATTGGAGGTGTTACAGTATTTCACTTACCCAAGTCATCGATGTGAATATCAGGACCACCTCCACGACCTCCACGGCCTCCACTACGTCCACGCCCTCTAGACCCACCACCTCGCCCACCACGGCTTGTGGCCTGTGTGCTCGCCTCACTCGCCATGGCACGCACATTATCCAATGCCACTCGATTCAACTCCCCAACAAGATCCAGCGTCTTTGTCAGCTGGGTGTACATTGCAGAACCTGGTTGGCATTGCAATAGCATTTCCACATTGGACTCAACCTACGAAATAAAGGAGTCGCATTAAAACTTTTCTGGTGCCTTTAAACATTGAGATAGTATAAACATTTCAGGTCAAATCGTATGATATGTGAGTATATATCTTGGCAACTAATTCAGGTCTGATGTGGACACAGATTATGCATGATGAGCTTATTCATATATATATGAACATTGAAATGGCATACCTGGTGGCAACAAATGAAATGTAAAAACCCAATGAATGTCAAAACATTGAATCAATGGCACCACAAAACTTAACATTGATAATGCTCTTTGCAACACATGTATAATATCAATCCATAAAAGAAGCATTGAATGGTTGCCTTACCAGGATTTCCCAATACGCCGACTCTCGCGTAATGTACCGTCTGGTCGACCTTCGGTACTCAGCCATGTAAGCAGCAAGGTACGTCGTGTCCCCATCCAAAGTGGGTGCATTGGCAACACGTTCCCTTCTATGGGCCCATCGGTCAATGTAGATAGCATGTTGTTGCATCCAATCCGTCTCTAGTTTACCTTGGAGGGAGATTCTGTGTAGTTCAACTGAGGTATCCACTAGACCCGGTGGTGCTTGCTTCATCCCAAATTGACGAAAGACACGTTCGGGATGATGATCCTCTACTATCCAAAAATAGATCAACGGCACTGTGGCCCTCCATATATGTCGGCCAGCAGTGCAATATGGGGGCAGTGAGTCTAGGACATCCTTATACGGCTCCCAAACAACCTGAATAATTGTTCAACAAAAAAACAAGTAAAATACGTACTTATTTGTGGCAATCCTCAATTTGAGAAAAAATGTAAAAGACCATTGAACAATCACTTCACTAAAAATCCTAAGTAATTATTGACCCTCTTATTGGATTTTACATGCTCAGATGCACCCGAATACTATTGGTTGCACTAGCTGAAATTGAGGGAGAAATTTGAAGGGTTCACAACTAAATATGTGTGGAATAAAAACCACAAACATCAATTCAATAAAAGGCCAATCAAGGTACTTTATATTGACTGCCCACAGTTGTGAAATGATTGTAACTAATTCCTTGTATATATATGGTCTACTTGACCAACGTTACATTATTAACTATACACATGCAATAGTTGACAACCCACCGGGTGAAACAAGAAAACTAGGGAGAATAATATTGTCGTGACATGAAGCGGTACAATACCTGGTGTGCCCGCATGCTCGACAATGACGCACGATACGCAGCTAGCACATGTGTGGCATGCTCTGTCGTGCTCTTCGGCCCCTTCCATCTAGTAAACATACAATTGTGTTAAATGGTCATTAGTTGATATCAAACAACCATGTTGCCATAAGAGTAAAATGCTTACCAACAATGAAGCCAGTAATTAGCTAAAATGCTTACCAACAATGAAGCCAGTAATTAGCTTTTACTTTTTCATTGGAAAATACTTATTACAAATAAGGAAATGTGGTTTGTTTTTTTTTCCTCCATACAATAGTCATATAGCACAAAAACGATTTATCAATTTCAGTTTGCATTTGAAATTCTTTGTTTTTGTAATTGGTATCATATATACCAAGTTTTGTTTATTTATTTTTTATTTTATTATTATTAAATTACTGCTGAGATAAATCGATTCTTGAATCTTGGCATTCCTTTATCAATATATAATCTGGGTGTGTGTGTGTGTGTGAAAGCTATACTTTTTATACTGTGGTCAGTTTCTTGTTGTGCTGGAATTCTGATTAATGTTAGGCCAATTATCACCATAGATTGCCTAAACTGTAAAGAACCACCGGGTTCTTATAATTGTGATATTCTTATTATTGTTATTGTTAGATCATCTATATGAAGGTCAGTTGATAAAAGTAGGTGCCATATTTATTTTGGCCCAACGAACTCTAACCCAAATGACACCTCCTTCCCTTGTAAGATCATGGTGGAGGGTAAGTTTGTGGGTTTAAGACCCGCTGAGTGTGTGTGTTAGTAACTAGTCAATAACAGTACAAGGAGAATTATGCTCAGGTTGCACAGTGTGCTTACAATATGGTTCATCTCAGTTCATCATTTGCACACATGAGTGGTTGGATAAAGTTATTGGCATTAGCCTTAGTGGGAACCATTGCAAATTAAGGGAAAAAAGCATATTGTATATCTATTTGGTTACTTGGTTACAGTCAGAATATAAATGGGTGATCAGAGCATAAATGGGTGATTTCTACGATTTTAATACGACCTTGAAACCACTCCGATAGGTATGGGTGATTCTTTTTGTATCTACTGATTATGTGCCAATTTTTATACAAGAGAGAGGGAGAGAATGAATAGATACCAATATTTTCTCTTCAACTTCCACATCTTAGTACTAGTATTAAATTTGTATATAAAAGAAAGTACTAGTATTATATTAAAAATTATAATATATGTTTCACAAAATGGATTTATTATTAAATTCAACTATGGAGACATGCACGCTGAATGACAAATGCCATGCCAATTGAATCAAACTAATCAAATAACATACCGACAGGCGAGGGGACCTGCATCCATCGGCGGTTGTGGTGGCCTCGTAACAGGGCATATCAATGGGAACCTTGAATACGCCCACAGCTGCACCAACATCAGCGCACCTCCAATCTGCATCGCCGTCGTCTCCGATGCCTTGCATAGGTGCCTGTACAACCAGGCTAATGCTCCACTACCCCAACTGTACCTCTTTGCGTTGCTGATTGGGTTCAGGAACAGTAGAGGCCTCACCGACACCCAATCTGCCGACTTGTCCATAAATAAAATGGACCCCAACAACACGAGTATGTGATATCGTGCGTATTGCTGCACTACCTCGTCAGTAGCATCCACAGCGAGGGGGACTCTAAACTGTTCGTTCAGCCAGCTGACTCTTACCCTCGCCCCGGCAAGGATAGACTTGTTTTCATGGGGACGCGGTATTGGGTCTGGAGGAAGACGACCCAATAAATCACGACACAATGCAGGCCAATCCCCCTTGGCACTCCCAGTTATGGGCAACCCATCAACAGGTACCCCTAGCATCACCTCAATGTCTTGTAAGGTGATACCCATCTCCCCATGCGGTAAGTGAAATGTATGCGTCTTCGGACGCCAACGCTCAACCAATGCTGTGATCAATGCGTGATCAACTTCCATGTTTGGAACCTTTGATAACCCTTCAAAACCTGCCTCAGCTATGTAATGGCCAATCCGTGGGCCTAGCCCATGCCGGGGTAACTCCCAAGATCGGCGTCTACACTTTAGCACGCCTGGCACTACCTGCACACGAAAGAGCGTTGTCTTAGGATAGTGCACATGAAATAACTATAACAATGGTACATAATAATAATATGCAAGACGCAGTATGCGAACTGGTTAATTATAATCAATTTTGCAATATGTTAATTACAATGTTAACTGCTTATTCACTCTACCTCAATAGCAGATAGGATTAATTCAAGATCAATGACATTGTTTAAAATTAGCAATAACGTCATGGGCATTATGTTTTGCAATGAATAAACACAGTGCTTTAGTATGTCAAATGGAGTATAATAGGAATTAGAATTCAAAAGTCGGTTGTCTTATGTTATGTGTAGCCACGGGGGGTTTGTGTGCGCACCTTTGGGAAAATAAAGACAGCGGATTTTAATTGATTACTATAACTTTTAAATGAGATCTACTAACTTTGAATATACCTTTTCATTGTTTAATATTTTTTGTAGTATTACTAGTTTCAATTTATCTGGAAATAAGACTAGATGCTGTTGATGAAAGAGTGTTTTTAAATTCACGCTTATTTATGCTTCATACCGTTTTCTCTTTTGATTAAATAAACTGCCTAAACCAAAACAAACATGATACCATTTCGAACATCTATTTACAAATAATCAAAGAGCCCTACAAAAAGAAAATGAAATGATTTCGACACATCCGAAGTTCTATACAAGTACGTACCTGACCGACAGGTGTCTCCCACAGTGCCGTGGATCGATGCACCGGCTGCCGCGTCAACTGTGCACCATTTGCAGGTCCAGGTTCCATACTTTGCAGCTGCTGCATATCTGACACGTATGCATTCATGTTAATATACCACCGTTGACCACAAGCAGACATTAACAAAGTTCGCTACACTTGCAATTATTAACGTTCGTAATTTCCAATAAAGCTAGGACTTGCGAAAAACATAGAACTTGATTAATGCAGTATAAGTTAACCTTATTACATTTTTACTATGAAAGTATCAAAACAACTAACAAACCAACTAAAATGCAGCTTTCGGTACAAAACAACATTTGAAAAGACAAGGATATTTAAAAAATTACAAAATCGTGGGCACGTAAAGCATTCACACTTTTATTTTTTCAGTTTTGGTCCCAAGGGAAAGGGGAAAATGAGGGACCTCTTTCATACAACATATTCCATATACTTTTTTCGATATACTTTGTTCCAAGTTTAGAGAAAAATCTGAATACAGAAAAATCTAACAGCCAAATAGCAATCGCAGCCAAGAGTCTTCATTCGATCTAATTTGTTCCAAGTTTTTATAATTTTCTCTATTCTATAGTTGGCTATACTGTCTGTTTTGTAGTGTAGTAGCCTTACGTGAATGCCAGGTTTTGAAATACATTGGAGTCGATAAAGTTTTACAAACATATTCCATATATCAAAAAAATTAGAGATTCTAGTACTAGCAAAAAACCATAACATAAAACAGAACTAGGAACAAATCCTTCTTAAATATATTATGAAATTCATGAGTCCAACTAATAGAGTAGGATTACAATAATTCTATGAAAACTAAAAAATTAAGCACAGGATAATCACATCACCTCACCAATGGATAAACACATTTTATGATTTAAATCCAATGTAGAGTTTTACAATATGTATAAATTAGGTCAGTTCCAAGGGGGAAAAGAAGCTTAGGTAAGAGTCTAGTTCCAGACTTATGATTACAACTCAATATCTCTGTAAACATGTTAAAAAGTCCTATTTCAGCTTTTGAACATATGTTCCCAACCAGCAAATTTCTTACACATGCAACCACATAAGTCTAATATGTATTCATTCACTGAAAGTATGGCAGAGAAGCACAATTTAAACAATTGACATTAAATTTTCCAATAATTTCAGCCCAAGTTCTATTCATTGGGAGAATCGGGTAAGCATTATTAGAGTAAAGACAACAATTCAACATCTGAAACCCCCATGAATTACAATCACAAACACCTTTTGGATACATAATACAAAAATTCCGTTCACAAGTCAGTATAATTCATCAAAACCTGACTGAAATGACAGTACATATACAGGTCATTAAAAAACAATTTTCCCTAATAATGAACACCATTGTCATGCCAAATGAACACCCATACCTAAAACCCAGTTCAAAACCAAACCCAGCAAAGCTAAAACAGCAACAATAATAATGAATAGAGATAACTCTAACAGAGAAAAATTTAATAAGCCACACCCACACTCAAAGCAGAGTACATGCACAACCAAAACATAACTCAGATTCAATGCAAAGGGAAAACAAAATTGAACTCGGCAATTACAAATTACCTTAATATGCTTCTAATCCTTTAACTCTGAAGACGGATTGGGTTCAGCTTCGCCGATGGTGAGGGTTATGGTGAGAGTGAAAGGTGTGGGTTTGGATGTGGGTTTGGATTGAGGTTCGGAACGGGTATACTGAATGGTTTGGTTTGGGTACGGGTACAAATAAGTGAACTTGAAGATGACGATGTGTTCAACTGAGGGTGGCTACTGATCGGACTGAGGAAGGAGGGAGACAGACTGTTTGGGAGACGGACTGAGGAAGGAGGAAGACAAAACTGTTTGGGAGACGTTACATTCAAAATGGGACTAAATTCTGCATATAACTCGATTTGTAAAATGCCGAGTTCTAAACAGTTACGCGGGAATATTTTATTGCCCAAAATCCACGCTGGGTGACCAGCGTGGCAGGAACCTGCACATAACTCGGCTCTAGAATAATCGAGTATTTTAAGTAACTCGCCAATATCAAGATCGAGTATTAAAACAGGGGCACACCCCTATATAGTTTCGAAACAGGGGCATAAGGCCAATTATTTTGCCCAAGAAGGGCAAAAGGCCAGAATGTCCGGGAAATAACCCACTTAAACAATATTCACTCTTATCTCTTCCATTTATCTAGTTAAGAATTACTAATAGATATCTACGTAAGTACGTATTTTGTTTAAAGATTTGTATTTAATATTTGCTTCAAAATATTTATTAGACATATATTTAAATATTAAAAAAGATCCCATTTAAATTTCTTGCCTTTTAAGTTTCAAAATGCATAGAGTGGCCATGCAAAATGATCACATTATTCGCAAACCAATAAAATTCTACTAGGAAAAACTGATCGATAAAGATCGACCCCCATTATCACATTCACTCTTCGTAAAAGTAATATGTAAATTGGGGAACATACGTGTTTGTTTCTGCTATATATTCTCTAACGTTTCCAAATAGAGAAGTTACTGAAGATGTTGTTTTTCCTTTTTTTTTTTTTTTTTTTTTGATGGGAAGATGTTGTTTGACAATAGTCAATGGTACGGTGCTCCATCTTTTTATATGCTGAGACGTTGAGCCTGCTTCGTCAGTGGGAATCACTTTGCTTTGCTTCTTTATATTCTTGGTTTTTGTTTTTCTATATTTTCTATCTTTTTGTCTTCATCTTTGTTTCCTTTCCTGTATTTGGTGTTTTTATTTTTCCTTTGCTTTTGTTTGTGCTTTATCACTTTTTCTGCTTCTAGCTTAATTACACTTAAAAAAAAGAAAAGAAAAAAAAAAGCCTATTCCTTCGTATCTCATATTGGTTGCAACTAGCTGTATGGAACAAAAATTAACGAAAAAGAAAAAAAAAAAAAAAAAAAAAAAAAAAACCCTACATGTGTGGTACCTAAGTTTCCAATTAATGTTTTGTAATTGTACCTTGAGGAAACAAGGTTGTTAGAAGTTGGTATGGAACGGGTTTGAGTTTAACTAAAATATCAACATGTCTTTACAGGGTTCGTGCAGTTTTTAGATTCCTATTTGCTGGAAGCAATCCACACTGTGAGGTTTTTGTTTAAAGAATGGGCTATGAGTGTGTCTTTGAATGTGACAGTAAAAAAGAAAAAGTTCCATATATGTTGCATATTACAACTAAAAACAAGTACACCAATACAAACAGACAGGTGTTTATTCTCAAAAAAAAAAAAAAAAAAAAAAAAAAAAAACAGATAGGTTTTATATTTTAAAGGTAATTAATTATTAACTTATTAAGTATTTATCAGTTAACAATTTTATTGATTTTCAGGCTGCTTGTAGGCTGTAGTTGGCGGTGTATGCACCTTGCTCAGACTTGCATCAAAGGAGGATTCCATCAGGGACGGCCTTGACAATGATGACAAAAAGTTAAGCGGTTATATAAGTGGTTATAAAACACATAAATCTTACTAGACAAACTCCAAAAATCCAGAATTGGGTTTAATGACAAATTTTAATACTTTAAATAAAAATAGAAAAGTTTCTAACCAAAAATTAGTTAGTGTTTCCTAGTTAAAAACACAAAACAAAACTCAAACAATGCTTTGAAACTACTCAATCTTAGTTGCTTAGCATTATTATATTCTACTATGTGTCCAATATTCTTCTAATCTGTTATCAAGAAAAAAATTATATTAAAATGAATATTTTATGTTAGTCATACTACAAATGACAAATTCTCCAATACTCTTTTAATATTTTATAAAGAAAAAAAAATTAAATTAAAGACTTGGCATTTCAACCACATTTTAAACATTAGAAAAATGGATTTTCAAGTATTTATGTAAATTTAATCCCAACACATTTAAGGAATTGGCATAATAATTCCTAAAGACTTATGATATTTTTGAGATCTTCGATATCTTTGTAAATAATTAAAGAAGTATATATTTTTCTAATGGATAAGAAGTCATTGGCATGGCATAGGATTTTAGTGATAGTGATATGGTATAAACCTACTTATGATGTAATTATATGAGTATGTATATATATATATATAGTTGATGAGAAAGTAGATTACCTATTTCGGTATAACCCATTCCTCCTCTTCCAGTGGTGGGTCATGATGATATTCTAGCACGTGATGTTGCATAGCAATAAAATTTCCTTCAAATGTACAGCCATTGTAGTAGCACTCTCTTACTTGTGCATTGTAGTATCGTCTCACGTTATCAATGACTTCAACACCTCGGATATGTCCCTGGCATATAGGACACTTGCCAACAATCCAATTACTAGACTCCGGTTTTCGCTCGTCTAAGTACTCCAGTGTCCTTAGACTATCATTCCAACGAACAAAGCTATAGTAATCTTTTGCACCAGTTTTAGAGAGGAATTGTGTGACACAGTTTTTTATTCCTTTGGTATTGGGGTAGGCACAAACGAAGGTCCTACAAGCTTGAATTGGGAATTTGTTTCCATCTTGTCTCCTCCAGCAATCCAACCTAACTGCATTGTGAGGAATTTCGGCACACAAAAAACAAGTCCTATCTCTGTCCGTAGCATCAATGTCCATGGCTGTGCAAAAGTTTTTTGGGAGGTTCTCTCAAAAGATGAAAATGTGGGTGATACGTATTGATGATATATGATCTGTTATTGCTAGATCCTAAATGCTAATCACTTTATATATAGTCCAATGCTAACTTATTTGTGCTATGTTCACGTGTTCACAATTTTGTTTTTTTGTTTTTGTTTAATGTAAAACTCATTGAAATGAAAATGATCCAATTTGCGTTGCAGCCAAGTAATTGGATTATACTCACACCCCGAGCATTTCCACATTTTTATAGTGTTTGGTACAATGGAAAATGCAAGTCAATGGAAAGCATGCTCTATGGTCTATGAAAAATAAGACTAATAAGGCAAAAACAATTTTCAAAATTACTTTTATATTTTTATAATTCAATAATTACATTAATGGGGGGAAGAGAAACTATATGACTCTTGGCAATGTTTTTTGAAACGTTGCGTAACATATCATCACAATAAATAAAGGCAAAAATTAATACAATGTTGATTCCAGAAGTTTACTAGGTGATCATTTTTCATCCCTAAAGTTTTAAATGAATACTTTTAGACTCTAAACTTTTAAAAACAAGTGCTATTGGTTCTTTTGTAATTATATTAAATATTGTTGTTATTTTATATGTCTATGTGACTAATGGAACAATAATATGACATTTTTCAAGTGGTGTGGCATTGTCATACCCGGATTCTCACTGCATTAAACGACGAGTTGCCATGGCTTGGGAATTTTTTGGCCTGGTGACGTGTTTTTTCTAAAAATAAACAACTCTGTGAGGTGTACAACACTAAAGTGAGGTGTGTGAGAGTGAATATTTTAACCTATATTTATTTTAAAGAGTTGCCACCAACCATTGGAATTCTATGGTGTGATTGATCATCTAAGTTTAATTTTATTTCCTAAATTAACTATGAAAATCCTAGGGATCCTAAGCTATATATATATATATAAAAGACTGTCTTGAACAAAAAATTATTGATTCGGAAGTTCAATTATATGTGGGAAAAATGTTAGACACCCCTCAACACCTATCCAAAAGGATAATATTTCATTTCAAATTTAATTTTAAAATATCACCCTTTGAATATTAACTAAACATTTGCATTTTTTGGGAACTAAAAGGATATGCATGTACATGTGAAATGGGATGAAACAAAGGTGAAGGCATGTAATCTACCCTTTAAATTAATATTAACTAAACATTTGCATTTTTGGGAACTAAAAAGATATGCATGTACATGTGAAAGGACAAAGTTTAGCTACAAAATTGGTTGTAGCTTAAAGCTACAAACTCACTCAATAAAATAAATATTACAACATATTTTGAAAATCTAACCATTGAATTGCATGTTCTTTACGCCCTTAATACATATGTTAAATTTTGTGTCAATCGATTATCATTTACTATATGATTTATAAGCTTATATTTTGTGCATAGTTTTAAATTACAAAAACTTGCAATTTAAAAAATTTATTGATGACATAGCTATTGATCTTTAATTTTCTTGAAATTTTGCAAGCATGGAGGATATAAGAAGAAGATGTAATCTAATAGTGGATTTTTCAAAATTCACCTCCAATAAAAAAATATTAAATAAGTTTGTAGCCTAAGACTACAACTAATTTTGTAGCTAAACTTTGTCCCATGTGAAATGGGATGAAACAATGACAAAGGCATGTAATCTATCTTAGGATAAATGACATTTGAAAAGACATGTATAATCTATTTTAGGATGACATATAAGGATAACAGGTAAAATACATGATTAGTCTAAAGCAAGAATGCAAGAAAATATACCTCACACTTTTAAATTAACAAAGCCAAATAAATCACATTTATTTTATGTCAAAACAAAGAAAGTAAGACATTAATTTAAAAATGGGGATTTATGTTTGGCTTTTCTTAGGGAACCCATGGACTTAATAATGAATTTAAGCCATGGGCAAAGCATCACATTTTAAAACACCCAAAATATGATTCCCATGAGTTTTTAATCTAGAAAAATTCCTTAAAAGATTTTTGTAAAAATCTCATGGTTTTTTTAATTAGAAAAATTTCCTAAAAGGGATTTAACAAAAATATTCTGAACTTTTAGCTTGAAAAAAAATTCTAAAAGGAATATGGGTAAAAATTCTCATGAGTTTTGATTTTTAGAAAATTACCTAGAAAGGAAATGATGAAAATCTATTATTTTGGAAAGTTATCTAAACGAGGAAGGATAAAAATCTTCGTGAATTTTGATTTGAAAAGTTGAAAAAGAATGAAATCCCCATGAATTTTATTTATTTTAAAAGTCTTTAAAACATTGAAAGCCCATTTTTTTGGAAAAAGTTTTTTGAAAACCATCATTCTTAAAGAAAACATTTTTGAAAACTTAGTTGAAAAGGATGCTATTTTCCCAACCCATTTGCTAGGACCATGTATCTATGACATTAGCTATGGAGTTAATGCATAAATCCATACATAGGTTCAAAAAGGAGACCAACAAGATATAAATGAGATAATCCAAGATATATCATAAAAAAAGGGGTAAATTGTAAATTAAACCCTTAAAGTTTGAAGGTGATTGGATTTTACACCCTGAAATTTGGAGTGTTTAAATTTTACACCTTAACGTTTTAGAATTTGGATTTTACCTCCTAAAGTTTGTGAGTGTCTGGATTTTACACTCCAAAATTATGAAACTTTAGGGTGTAAACAAATATCCATAAACTTTAGGGAGTAAAATGCAAACACGCCTAAAATATAGGAACTAAAATCTAAATTCTGAAACATCAGAGTGTAAATTCCAAACATTATAAAACGCTGGGGGTAAAATTCATATTTTGAAACTTCTGAGTGTAAAATCAAATCACCCCAACACTTTAGGAGTGTAATTTGTAATTTACCCTACACACACACACACAAAAACGTCTTCTTTGAACTGGCAAGAAACTTAATTAAGCTAATTATCTTCACCATGCTGCTATACCAAAAAAACACAGTGCTGAACTTAGGAAATTCCTCTTTTTTTCACTTTTTCATCACAAGGGTAATAATACGATATATTTTTATTACCATATCACATCATTATTTTTTCCATTATAGTTATATTTATTTTATTTTTCTAAAAGTGTCATGGTTCTTTCCCCCAACCTTTCACCTTCCATATACGCCGACCCCGCACCCCCAACCCCCCTTCATGATCATATTTTTATATTTAAATATGCTCTCTCTTTTTGCTTTACAATTGCATTTTTATTTTTGATCTCCACCTTCAAAGGTACATCTCACTCTCTCTCATGTTCAATTTCTTCCTAATCTCATTTTTTGATTTTTTTTTAATGTCTTTTTTTTTTTCATAGATTTCTTTCTTCATATATAGATTTTATGATTTTATGGGCAAAGATTGATTTATTTATTTTATTGGTTAAAAATTTTTGATATTATTTTGAGATTAATGCCAATGTTTTTTAATTTTGGTGTACTCTAGCTTAATCTATAATAGGTTTTGAATGCGTTAAATTTTGATTAGTGGGTGATTTCAATTTTTTTATTGCATTTTTGCAAGTGCAAGTGCAGGTGCAACCTCCCAAATAATGGTTGAATATTATTTTATATGTTTTTATTGAGACTCACCATATGATTTAAGATATGTATAGTTTCCTTTCATGATGAAATGTTTGTTTCCCTTTCTTGATTCTCCACATTTCATCTTTATATTTGATTTATGCTTTTGCTTTGCACTTTTTTTTTCTTTTTTTACTTTTTATTTGTTCTAATCAATAATCAACATACGATAGCTATATTATTATTGTAATCTTCTAAATTAAACTTCTTAAGTGAAATTCTTGGTATAATTAATCTATAACATTCATAGACTGGTTAATGTTAACCTATTGTACGTAATGGAAACTATAGTCAGAGTCGGTTCAAGCATATAGACAAATGAGGCAATGGCTTAAGGCCTCCAAATAAAAAAGGCCCCCACTTTTAACTAATATAATACAATATATTTATCTACATATTTTAATTAAGGTTGCATTATGCATTACCCCAGGAAAAAAAAAATAAAGTCCATTTATTAGCCAATAGAATGCATTGTGTATTAAAAATGTTTCACAAAATCCCAAAACATAGAAGATTAAGAAGGGGAAGAGAAACCACCGCACACCCTCGGGGGTGTGCAGTGGTTACTCCACAAGTATAAGTGCTTATGGGGTGTGGGAGGGCAAGGGTCAGAGTTCAAGTTTTCAAGAGGAAGTTTCACACACATATACACTTAGATTAGGCTAGAGTAGAAATTCTATCTTGTATATATTATAAAAAAAAAGGGGGGGGGGGGGAAGAGAAAAAAATTAGTCAAAAAACTCCTAACAAAATTAAAACCTAAATTAATAGGAGTCAAAGTCATTAAATCATCTCCTAAAATCTAGTTTACAAATTCATTAATAAATCTAACATTTATTTCATAAGATATGCCAAAATAGAGACTATAAATCTTTAATAACAAAATGACAGGGAAAAAAAAAAAAAAAACTCTCATCTCTTTGTATATATATATATATATCTTTAATTCTTGAAGAAATTATATCCCCAAATTTTTTTTCTCAATGCTCACCTCGGTGGTCTTCATCCTAATCTTTTTCTTTTTAAGCTTTCTTTGCAATAGCTACTTCTGGTAGCTTTCTTGGTGTGTGGGTAGTGGACTGCTTCAATCTTTTAGAAGGTAACCCCTCTCTCTCTCTCTCTCTCTCTCTCTCTCTGTTGGGCCTTATTTAATATATAATTGAGTTCTTTTTTCTTTTTAATTCAAATTCATCCAAAAATATTTATAAAATATTATTTTATATAAAGAAAATATATATACAACAATATATCAAAGGAAGATTATATGCATTTATATGCAAATTAAAATGTATGAGTAGTTATAAGTATTGTTTTAATGGTACTGTGGGTGTTCATGAAATTTTTTAGGGTTTTTGGGTTAATTTACTAACATAATCAATATCAAAACTAAGGGAGTCAATCTCGTATTGGAGGCTGTACAAAAATTATGCCCTTACAAAAATTCAAAAATTACAAAAGTGAAATAAAATAATAATAAAAAAAGCTTATTTTTGTTCCGGCTAAAATGCCCGAAATCGGCCGGTATTTAAACTGGTACGAAACTTTGACGTTTCGATATTGCTATACGTATCGGTATGGTACATACCAATAGTACTGGCTGGTATGGTATGGTATCGACCACCTTGATCAAAACTTCTTCTAGGTGTCCAAAATGAAAATTAGTATAATGGTTATCTCATTAAAACAAATTCTTTTCCTTTATCTCCTTTTTTCATATTTAACTCTCTTTCTTCTTAACTTTCATTTGTTTATATCAATTAATTAGCAAGTAGATCTTAATCATGGAAAAACAAAGGTTTTGGATTAAATAATATTGTAGAGAATATCTATGATGTTAAGGAATTTTATAACTAAAATGGTTTAACCATTTACTCATCACATGTATTACTTTTGAATAATGTGTGTGTAACATTTAATTGAAGGTTAATTTGCTAAAAAAAGGAGAACATCAACATAGTCATTATCTAATTTAGTTCAAATGTAAAGTTCTATTAAGCAAAGAAATACAATCATTTGATATAATACCACTATTTCTTATGAAATTTATGTAAAGAAAAAACATTAGTTGAGATCTAAACATATTATTTACAAATAAAAAAAAAAAAATCCGTGCAAATTAAAGGATAGGCCAACCAATAGTACTATTAATAACAAGATTCTCCTGCTTTGGTTTCACTTTTATGTTGTCCCAAACTACCCTCTCACACCATATTAAGTTGTAGAAGAATAGGGTCAAACTAAGTAAAAGCATTTAATTTTGATTTTTTTTTTATAAAAAAAAAAATCAGGAAATACAATTCTAAGTTCAACTGATAAGGTCTCTGATTGTTGAATAAAAGATCTGTGATTCAATTCTTGCCTACCAAAAAAAAATAGTGTTTTAGTCTGATGATAATGACCTACTATTAGAAGCAAACATTATAGGTTGAAACTTTCTATAAATAAATAATAATAAAAAGCTTTAGACTTCTATTTTTATCTACTAATAGTTCTGTAAACACAAATGACTTTTCCCACTCAAGAACGATTTTTGCACCACCCCCCCCCCCTAAACAAAAAAAAAAAAAAAAAAACCTCAAGCAAGATATATATATATATATATATATTTTTTTTTTTTAAAGAAAAATTTCCCTACAACTTTTATTTGCCCAACCCACTTTTGAGTCTTTATTAAAAATAAAAAATAAAACCCACATGTCAATTCTTTGTTTGTTTGTTTGTTTTTTTTTTTTTTTTTTTTTTTTTTTTTTTAATCTCAAACAAAAAGATTTAAATTTAAACCAAGTTTTGTTTTTTTGGAAAAAAGTTAGCTAATGCCTTAAGGATATTGATTTATGAAATATTTTTAGAAACTTTTATGGAAAAAGAATAATGCAATTGATTTTTTTTTTTTTTTGTTAGCTTTTTATATTTCCCACAAAAGTGATATCAAAATTTTCCTAAAATAGTTGTCCGAATGTTTTGCAAAAAGGGAAAAAAAAAATGCAAGAATGTCCCAAATCTCCTCTTGGGTTTTTTAGAAGTGATTATTTATGGAAAGTTAGGCCCAAAATTCCAATAATTAGTGAATAGAGATTAATGGTGCATCACAAGAGAAATCAAAATGCCAATAACTAAAAATGCATAAAAATGTTTGGAAGCAAGAAGTCCAAAAATTCAACCTACAAATAGCAAGAAGAGGAAATTGAAAGAAGCTGTGAGGAAGAGAGGAAAGGTGGGTACCAATATTTCCACTCCCAAGTTTCAGGTTTTTTAGAATGTTTGGCTCCATGGGTAAAACATGGCTAGCTCTTTTTGAATCTAATTGAGGTCTTTTGTATTGATTTTGGGGTGCTCTAAGTGACTAGTTTTTTTTTGTCAATAGAAGAGGTTTTGAACCCCAAGATATTAATAAAAAGGATATGGTAAGATTAACTTTATTTTGGGTAAGAGGGTTGACTTGCTTTTTGCATAATTTGGGAAATGAAGTGGCCTAAATTCATGGGCTAATATTTCCTAGACATGGTAGGTCCTTGGAGGCCGCATTAGATTGCTCCAGTAGACAAGGCTAGCCACTTAGGGCTAATTATGTGTTTTAGGCCCCAAAAAAAAAGGGTAAAGCAAAAAAGTTGAAGTTTTGGGTACAAGACCTCTTCCATGAGGTTGAGGTGCTACCAGTGTGCCTTGCTCACTTAGTAGCACACATAGGTTGGGCTTATGCAAAATGTTTGAATGAAACTGACCCATACCCTCCAAATTACACTTTCTCAATTTCCCCAATATGTCACATGGGTTTGGGTCATACTTAAAAGAGTATAATAAAATATAATACATGAATTGGACCTATAGGGAAGTTGGGCTTGTAGAAAATGTCATGAAAATGGGTATCAACAATGGTCTATTTAGTCTTATCCATAGGTTGGTTCGAATTAGGTGTATGTCCAATTTGTAACCAACCCGATCAGATTAGGTGGAGATTACTGTTGGGTAGTGGTCGGTTTCAGGGAAAGCCAAAACCGTCGAAATCTGCCAAAAAGTAGCAAGATCTTGTCAGATGTGGTGAGATCTTACAAGATTTGGTGAGATCTAGACAGATTTGTTGAGATTTATTTAGATCTAGTAGAGATCTTGTCGGATCCAGAGAGATTTTCGCCAAATTGTGTAGAGAACTCACCGAATCAAGTGTATATCCACCGGATTTAGTTGTGTTGGTCACCAAAATCTATAGTATTTAGCTGGAAAAAGTTGCCAAAAAATTCTTGAAAAATTGTAAGAATTGATGTATTTCTGTCAGGTTTGGTTTCATAGGTTTTAGAAGAGGAGACCCCTAACCGACCCACTGATGTTGGGTTTTTGAAGGTTGAGCCATGCGTTTGACTGCCTTTAGTAGTCGGATCGGGTGGCAACAGGTTGGCTAAGGGTGGGTTGGTCAAGTGGGTGGGACACCCCTAGCTCTAATAACAAATGCACTATGGGCACCCATTAATCGAACCCTTATTTTTTTATGAAAAATTTCCCTACAACTTTTATTAGCCCAATCCACTTTTGAGTCTTCATCTCATTAAAAAAATAAAAAAGTCTCAAACAAAAACAATTAAATATGTGCATGATATGCTTAACAACCCCCCTCCCCCACCCCCCCCCCCCCCCCCAAAAAAATAAATAAATTTTGATCACCATGTACCCTTGGTATGATTGACACTTCATAAGTATAAATGCTTGTGGGATGTGGGGGGCAAAAATTGGGATTCAAGTTTTTAGAAGTGAGCTTCACACACATATACACTTAGATTAGGTTAAAGTAAAATTTATATCTTGTATATAAAAAATAAAAATAAAAAAGAAAAAAAAAAGATGGACATTAAATTAGAAAAATGAAAGCTCTAAGCACGAGGGCAGCTCATGCAAAAAATAATTAAATCTGTTCATAATATGCTTTCATGAATCATGACATGCTCTCTTCTTCCCTCCCCCCCCCCCCCCCCCCCTCCCCCCTCTATAAATTAAAAAAAAAAAATTCAATTTTGATATTAAACCAAAAAATTAAAAATTAAAAGCATCTGAGCATGGGCTACTTTCATGTATATATGTAATAGGACTTCAAAAAAAGAAACATTGAAAGGCGCTAAGAAGTCAAGTAGGAGGGAACTAGGGATTTTTTCTTTTATAATAGAAAGAAAGAATTAGGTACAGGTTTCATTTCTAAGAAGATTTCTCTAGACAATGATTATTTTACTCTACAGAACGATTTCAATTCTCAATTCGCTTGTGTTGTGTTGTGTTATGCACATATATTTAAAATTTTAGATGCATAGATAAAGATGTTGTATGTGGAAATTGCTAATGTTATGTTTCATGAATCATATTAGATTATATTCCTCCATATAATATTCCCCTTCTAATTCCATAATTCTCTTATTCCAAAACTTCAAACTGGTCGTTCCTTTCATCGATTCTTTCTTCACAGTGGTTTTGTTTTCATGTTTCTTTTTCCTTAACCGTTTTGTAATTTTCACGTTTTTTTTTAAATGAAAAAAATGGTAGTAAGTACATTTTTATGACATGCCCATTTGTTTTCAAAAGTCTACAACGTTTTTAATATCAGTTACAGTTTAATAATTTTTTGTGAAGCCAATGAACTTTATATATTATGTTTTTTGGAAAGTTTTCAGTGTTACTTGTGTGATAATCTTATTTAGGAACTTAATCACTTTGATCCCGGGATCAATCACTTTGTGAATCAAGTATTCGAAATTTAAGCGTAATGACATGTGATTTCGAAATTGTGAAATATCACTTTATCTGATGATGTGAGAACTCTAAAAATGTTTTGTGATTTGATATGTGGTGACTAATTAATCCTAGTCAAGCCAACAGTATAACCAATTCCACATTGTTCCCCCCTTTTGACAGAGTTAAACAGGATCATCATGGAAGTTCCTACAGACTCTAGTTCATCCTCTTTTGGGGTAATTTTCTCAATGTTCCCTATTCTTTTATATTTTTTGAAATCCAATTTTACAACATCAGTCACCACATTCATCTGAACTGATGAATTATATCACTTGTCACATGTTGATGATGGGTGTAACAAGCACCATCTTTGTCTTAATGATACCACTAATGGTGAAATAGATTCGAATTATCCATTTTATAATTACTCTCTATTCAAGTGCCTTCATGTCAATCTACATGAAGATAGCTAAATAATTTTCATCAATGATTGCTTCGACAATGGTCCTTTTATTTTATTTATTTATTTATTATTGAGATTCTTTTGTCATGCCGCATGTGATGAATTGGTGACTATATTATAGTAGAGAAATAATAAGGTATGCATTAATAGAGTTTTGAGTCTTTTGACCACCTTTTAGGCGTAGGCAAATGGGTTTTCAATTATTTTGTGCAAATTTGAAAAATAAGAAGTCATCGGCATGTCATAGTAATTTAGTGATACAGTATAAGGCCACTTACGATTTAATTGTTGGAAATGGATGTCTGATTATAAGCTTAATGAGCATAATCTCCTACGCTCAAAACAAAGTACAACCCATGTAAATACGCAAGACAATTTAGAAGTACTTCTTCAGTGTTGGATTTAGATGTATGATCATGAGCTTAATCTGATAATCTTTTATCCCTAACAAAATACTTACTCGATGTAAATGCATGAGACAATTTAAAAGTACTCATTCCTATTGGAATTATGTATTTTTGGAGCTTAGTCTTTTAGGAATTTTTGCGCAACATGGATTGATTGTCATTGATTTGCTAGTTGGATCAACATCTTTCTATTAGTGTGTCTTGCGTAGTTTATTTGAGAAAAATGTGAAAATTGTAGAAATGGCTCGTATTCTAAGCTTGATAGATTGTTTGGATGGTATGGACTTGTCCATTCCCCATCATAATTACATACTTCCTCTCTATTTCTCACATACAAATTGACACACAAGATGGTGCTTAATGTGGTTAGTTACACATGCGAGTATTGTATAGGTACATCTTCAAAATTGGCTTACTGACAAAAGAGTTCGAGATCAGTTTCTTATTCACTGTTTTGGGGAGCTTGAGGTTTATTGGAACATTGGTACAGGACAGTTGAAGCCCGAGCTTTTTGACTATCGTGTGGTAAGTTTTATATATAATCCAAGGGAGAACACTCTTACCTCCCTATTACTCTTGCTTGCAAGTTGCAAACTCTAGCTATTGACCTGCATCCTCTCTGCTTGTTTGTTGTATATTATTTGCAGTAGTGAACGTTGATGCATCATGATTAAATTTTTATTTATTAGACATTAAGGGAGTTTCTAATAGTACATGCACTATCCTGAAAAAAAAAACTAGCATGTATGCCTTGCTATCCCATTCTCATCCTCATGCTTGATGTTAAGATTACAGTTTCAAATTTTGTGACGCAACTAGAGAGAAGGAATTATCTGATAATGAGTATATGCAGATCAAGAAATTATATCACGGATGATCTTCCACACTAAATATAAATAAATACATAGATAAACAATTAATATAATAAGGAATACGAGCAAAGAATCTTGTTATTTGCAGATTTATGGTGAAAAGCAACTGAAGTTTCTATAGGAACCAAAATGTCTTTTCATTTTTAATAAATTTGGAGTAGTTTTATTCCTTTTTCATTTCCTTGTTATTCCAATTAAATTTTCTCCTGAAAGGAAATGAAAACACACAAATAACAATCGATAAAATTTGTCCTTTCCATTGCAGGTTTATCCAGAATCTGTTATGTGGTCTCCTTCTGGGACTTACTTGGCCACCACTTTCAAGAAGGGATCTATTATTTGGGGAGGCACCACCTTCTTTAGCCCATTAATGTTTTACGATCACAAAATGGTTTTCTTCTCGAGCTTTATTTTCATATTTGTCCTATAAAATTGTACTTGCCTTCTGTAATGATTTGACATTGATCAACTATTGCAGGTTCAGCTGATTGATATCTCACCTGGGGAGAAATATTTGGTTAGCTACAGCAAGTATGAAATAAATGTGAGTTTGTATACTCTTATGTTTTTGGTTGGATGTTAATAGAATGAATTATAAGCTAATTCTAATGTGAACTCATTATTAGGGAGCTGTGCTAAAAATCTTTGATGTTGAAACTGGAGAAGTAAAGATGGTTATTGATAGAAGTAAGTTCGAGCACGCAATTGGGGGGATCGAAGCCATATCTCAAGTATCCTGGCCTGTTTTCAGGTTTTAATTTAGTTAACTTCTTGTTTTAAAAAAAAATGATGCTCTTAAGCATTGTTTATTAGCTTCGGTTTTCATAAATTATACTGCATCTCTTGTAGATGGAGTGGTAGAAATGATGACAGGTACTTCGCCAGAATCGGAAAAAATGCAATATACATATATGAAACCAAGACCTTTGGCCTCATTGAAAATGAACCCTTAAAGGCTGAAAATGTAATGGATTTTTGTTGGTCACCTACCGATCCTATAATAACTCTATTTGTTCCTACAGATGATGATGCGGTGCAGCCTGCCAGGGTGTGTATTTAAAACTCCCCCAAAAAATTCATATTTTTGGAAAGCTTAAATAATACCTTAACAAATTCTATACACACACAAACACACATCATATTTTCATTTTTCTTTCTGCTCTTTCTATTTTAGGTGAGTCTGATACAGGTTCCCAGTAAAGAGGAGTTAAGGAGGAAAAATCTCAATGGTGTTAGAGATTGCAAAATGTTTTGGCAAAGCAATGGGGAATACCTTGCTGTTTTGTTTAACCAGTTCAATGAAACAAGGAGTACCACTTACCAACGGTTTGTGATCTTTGGTATCAAAGATCCAGGTATCCCCATTGAGGACTTCGAACTTGAGAATAACAATGATATGATCATTGCATTTGCTTGGGAGCCAAAAGGCCAAAGATTTGCAGTCATCCATGCTTTGGGTGAAAGGCGAAATGTGAGTTTTTACTCAGTTTTGAAGGCTCACAATAGGCTTCAATTCTCAAAGCTTGTGACTCTGGAAGTTGAGCAAGCAGGATCTCTTCACTGGTCACCTGTTGGGCGTTTCATTGTAGTAGCAGCAATGAAGGGTTGTGGTGGAGATTTGATATTTTATGATGCTGCTGCTCTTGGAACCTTAGCTACTGAGCATTTTGCGGCTGCAAACATTGAGTGGTCTCCTACTGGAGGGTAAGTGACGCACACTTCAATAGCATCATATTGTATGTTGTTTGTTTTTAAATAGTTAGCAATCTGGCAACATTTATTCTGGTTTTGAACACATCCTAATCATCTACCATTATAGTTCCTTTTGTTGGATACATTATCCATCTTTATTTTTAACAAAGTTGGGGTCAGTTATATTCTTGTTTGCTATAATTGACTTCTATCAGTTGGTAGTTTGCTGAAATACAATTTATTTTACTTGTATAATCATGTCAACCCTTTCTGCAGGTATGTGGCAGCTATATCTGATGAAATGGATGTCGGGCGAGTCATGATTTGGTCCTTCTTTGGGGTGCTACTGTGTCAAATTCCAAGGAGGAAGTTTAAACAGGTATAACTAGTGACATCATGTGAATGGAACAAAATTATAAAAAAGAAAAGAAAAAAAAAGAGAGGATATTTCAGTAAAAGTACAAGGTACAAACAGTTATCTGCCTATTTAAACTCTTCCATTGTTTTAGGTCATGAGATTCTTGATACCATATTGTTTTAAAATTTATTTGAGGTTTAACCCTTATTAAGCTTGGTGTCTGTCTACTTAACACCCCTTGTTCATTTTTGTTTGATCATTAAGATACACGTTTTTTATTGGAGGGATGGGGTTGGAATTTAGTTAGCAGTTCTATCAAGGATATGATATGGATTGAACTTAATATACATATCCAACATTAAATATCATAAAAGGGAAACAGCTTGGTTAATTTGTTTGACTTAGAATCTTCACCCTCTAGGAACAGATTTGCGATATTGATCTCATGCTAAGAATTTGTGTAGTTTGTGGTAGGCTTGATCTTTTATATGTTGCTATTCTTTGCCATATGTGAGCCTTCCCTAACAGCATCATAGCATGCAGCTCATGAAAGTAAAATGTGCAGGGCTTTTTAGTATTAGCATATGCCTATAGTTTTTGAACATAGCTTTGTGAGTCTATGTGCTTGACAATATAAAATGCCATAACTGGAGTTCCCTTCAAAAATTTTAACAAATGTCTAATTATATTTGGTAGTTCATCTTTCTCATGTTACTTTGCAGTTTTGTTGGCGTCCGAGGTCCTCTTCCTCCTTTAGTATGGATGAAATGCAAGACGTGCTAGAGGCTGTGAACAACCTTGTTGGCGGCCTTGCTAACCTTAATAACGAGGACGAAGATGTTCTCACATTATCTATGGAGCAGTGTCAAACATGGAAAGCACCAGAGGGCTGGGATAGATGCTGGACAGAGATTTCACGTATGATGAATAAAAATCGGAATGCAGCATTGGGGGAGCTTGAGACGAAGGAAGTGACACTCGATCACGATGGATAGACATTGGTTGAAAACTGATGTACAGATACGCAATATGATCGTTTTCTTTTAAGTTCTTGACCAAAGTGGTGAAAGTGATCGCAATATAGCATGCGTGTAGTGTGTGTTTGAGATAGATATACAAGCTCCCCCTCCTAAACATCCAATTGGGGCATTGATACTACAGTTTTTAGTTTGTACTCTGGGCTATGGAGTAGTTAGTGTGATAGTGTTTACTATTTGGTAAAGAACTTGGTTGGGAGAAAGGCTCTGCTTTTGTTTTTTTTTTTGTTTTTTTGTTTTTTTTTTTACAGAGCAAAGTAACAAAAATTGACAAAAGATCCCTCACACTGATGTTGCAGTGTAGTACTATAAAGTCTAAATTCTATCATCTAAAAAGGAGCCGCAGAGCTAATGCTCCGTTTGTTTCAGTTGAAAAGTGCTTGTTCTATTTATTTCATTGGATATATGTTACCTATCTGTATCATATTATATTTAAAAGCTAATTAATATTTATTGTTACTATAATCTTGTTAAGTTATATCAGCGGCCACATTATCCACTTACTTCTAACATTTTCTCTCTCCTTTTTAAGTATTTTTCTCCTTATTAATTTATCATCTTACAATTACTCTTCCTCCAACGTTTTTCCCACTTTTAACTTTTTATTTCCCCACTACTGTATACCTTAACCTTAAAATTCCTCCATCTCTTCATATTCCTTTTATTTTGACTCTTCTTCTCCTCTTTTTTTTTTTTACTATAAATATTTGCTTTTCTCTCTTCCATCCTATCTATATTTTACCCACACAAATAGGTGAATACTCTCTCCCTCTCTTCTTTCTTTTGGTGAATTTTTAATTCTTTGTTACATATCTAATTTCAGTTGAATTTTTTATGTTGAACTTTACTTTGGGTTGATGCATTTGGTTATATTTTAATTTGTTATCTTTTTTTTTTCTTTTTTTAATTTGGTTATATAATGTTATTCTACTACGTAGCATAGTTTGGATATTGTTGTTTACAATTATACATTTTCTTTTGAATATTCTTCTACTCACCTTATTTTATATAATTTTTCTATTTCTCTCACATTCTCTCCTAGAATATGTGATTATTCTCTCTCTCTCTCTCTCTCTCTCTCTCTCTCTCTCTCTCTTAATATATATATATATATATTCCTTCTTACAACTCTACTTTCAATACTTTGGATCGATGCATTTTGGTGGTATGTTTTGTGAGTTTTTCATCACATATAATTTTGGTTTGAGTTAATTATTAGATATGTTGGAAGTGAGAATTTGACAATTTTATTTACTTGAATTGAAGTAAAATATTATATGTTTAATTTTAAAAAAAAAATGAAAAAAAATATAAATAATTTAATGATATGGAGGATGTGGTTGAATTTAAATGGTGAATAAGACAAGATGAGAAGCAAAAAAGAAGAAGATATAATAGTAAATGTGGGGGAAAAAGGGCCCAGCCTAACATAATGGGCCGAAAGCCCATAGGAGAGCTATTTTGCGACCGAGAAGAAAGAGATGGAAAAGGCAGGGCCCATCTGGAAGTGGGACCCTCAGAAGGAAGAATTATTACAGTCCAAAAAAGATATCTCCTGTCCGAAGAGGTTGTAATCCTCTGATGCAAATATTATAAATTAATTGAGTGTGAAAGGCCAAACTAACCTTCCGAGGACTCCACTTGATCAAGATAAGCTCTGAGTATACTGAGAAACGATAAGGATGGAGAAATATCTAAGGGAAAAGCTGCTACCACCATATTTAATACTCTGCAGCAACTTTTCTAGCCGTATTTATGTGGAGAAGACCCCTGAACAGTGCATCCTAACCTACCGCCACTCACACAGATCTAAAAGAAGATACTTAATGTGACATGTACTCAAGCAAACTCGTGGATGAGGAACAAATGGACGATGGAAATGAGGAGAAGGGTGGCTATATAAAGGAAGGAGGCCCCTAACGTAAGGAGAGGAGAAGAAAAAGAGAACTTGACTGTAACCCTAAGACCTTGGTTCATCAAATAAACAATAGTATAACTTTTCAGATTTTCAAGTTTTACGTGTAAGTTCATGTTGGATTGTACTTGAAAGTTGTGATTCGTTGTTGTCAATCCAATACTTAACTTAGCTCTTTCACCCATACTCTACAAATTTATTGTTTTGGGCTTAGGCCACAAATCCTAACCCTACAGTAAACACCAAATTATCTAAATCATGTTATGTAATAGAATAATATTATATTCTTATTTACTATTTTTAATTCTTTATAATAGAATAGGATACATTTAACAATAAAAGAGAACAAAAAAAAATCTTATATACTATTTTTAATTCTTTATAATGTAATAGGATAACATTTAACAATCAAAGAGAACAATTGTAATATTTGAATGTGCCTATCAATTATTTGAGTAATATAAATTTTAAATTGGTGATGAGATTTGATTAACATGACAATCTCCTTAATAAAATGATAAATTTAAATAATTAATTTGAAACTTAAAAATATTTAGTTGTAGAAATAAAAAATGAAAACATAACAAACTATAACAAAAGTTTGAAGAATATAGATCACTTCAAAAAAGAATAATAGCTCTTCTCAATAAATAATAATAATAATAATAATATCAATTAAACACACCCATTTTTTTCCCCAAAAAAAAAAAAAAACAAAAAACTCAAAATAATAGAATGATGTATTTGATTTCCACGCATAGTGTGAATTTGTGACTAGTTTATTTTAAAAAAAGAGAAAACGTACGGATGATAGATTGGAAGAAAAAAAAAAGTATCAATCTCAATCTCAAATTTTGTTTTTTTTCAAAGAATGATATTTATTATGATATTTATGTTTATATTTACTTTTGGAATTCAAGGTTCTAAAATAAGTTTTTCAAATAGAAGAAAATACTTGAGTTGGTGTATAAATTTTAGACATAGCAAAACGGGTTAGGATTCACTAACCCAACGGGAACTTGAAGGAAAATACCCTACTTGAACCTGAAATTTTTGTCCCAAAGAAAAAACAGGTTGACATGTGACCTATATTTTTTTTTTTTTTTGGGTCAACCCGTGACTTAACCCGCTAACCCTTGACGGAACCCATTTTTTTACAAAAAAATTCCTAAAAAAAATTTGGACTACACGCCTGACTAGGTGCTAGATACGTAGAGGCATAAAGCACTGCATTGCCTAGCTAGTGGTCACGCCTCCATTTATTTTCTTAAAAAAATATTTAGAACTAAAAGTTAAAAACCAAAAGAAAAAAAAAAAAAAAAAAAAAACAGAAACAAAAACAAAAGGCAAAAGCATTAAAATCCAAAACTCTTTTTTCTTTTTCTTTTTTTTTTTTGGAGAAACAAACACACACACAAGGGAGAGGGAAATGAATTCTAACACAAGGGCACACCACATTACTATTTCACACACAAGATAGAGGAAAAAAGTTCTAACACACACACACATCCAAAGCTCATTTGATTTAACTATTTCACACTTACCCAAAAAAAAAAAAAAAAAAAAGATTTGACTATTTCACTCACATTACTAGACTCTAGTATAGTAGTAGTAAAGTTAAATCCAAATAATACATACTAACAAATTTATATATAGATAAAATGTAACATTTATTGTTGCTACGCTCATATTGAACCACATCAGTAGTCATATCATCCATCTATTTCCAACTCTCTCTCTCTCTCTCTCTCTCTCTCTCTCTCTCTCTCATTTTTAACTCTTATTCTTCTTATTAATCCCCAAATTTTTTTTTTTTTGTTACTCTTTTTCTGACCCTTCCCCTCCCTTTCATGTTCTTCCTCTTCTTTTTTGAGGTCAAGGTGTTCAAGTTTATATTTTAGGGGGGTAAAAAAAAATTAAAAATATATCATATAAAAAAAAAATTCACCTCAATTCAGGAGGTTCATTTGAACCCCCTGCCATCAACGTAACACCGCCCTTGAAGTACATTAACTAATATGGTATCTAATCACTATTTACTATTGAGATTAAATTCTATAAGAATGGGGTGTAAAACCTATGTTTTACTCATCCAATCCCAACATGTCATATCATCTTATCACATATTCAAGAATAAGCACAATCATATCCAATTAATTATAATACCTATATATGTATAAATCTAACCAAATTAGGAGTTTATTGAGATGTTATTAGGTGTGATAAGATGTATTGAATTTTAAGTAAAATACTGAAATGACAATCTTTTATTGGACGGTGTAAAACATGAATTTTACACTCCATCCTTACCAAATTTGGACTCTTCACTCTTATCGATCTCTTTCATTTATCTAGTTATGAGCATTCACATCAATCTTTGTAAAATAGAATAAGTCAAATGGTTTGCCCAACCAACCCCAAAACCTCCTACATTGGTCTATGTATTATCAAGTTGTTTCAAATAATAATCATATAGTAGAAAGCTTATAATTAGTTAAGAATCTTATAACTTAGTGATATTTAATGCTTTTCTTTATAAGAATTAAAATTTGAATCTCCATCTCTCATTGTTGTAACTATTGAATTAAAATACTTAATTAATTATAATCTTAAATAATCTTAAAATCCGAAGAGTTCCTATCATGCGAGCATAAGCAAAAGGAGGATTCCAAAGACTAGTGTGCTAGTTATGCATGAGATTCTAAATTCCAATAGATGACTCATGAAAACTCTATATATATTTTAAAATCTTGATATTATTATGAAAACTTCACTTTTTATTCCTTAACGTTGGAATAGACTTGAATTTAGGTTCTCCAAGTTGCAAGATTCTCTTCATATTTACTTGAAAGTTCTCTTTCTCGTTTTCTCTTTTTTAAATAGAAGTGAAATTCATCGTATTGCGCAGTTGAAACTTTTTAAGTATTCTAAAATCTGAATATGATTTGATACAGGTCTCTTCATGTCTAGGTGTCACCCATCCATCCGAATGAAGGGGAACACAAGTGTGAGACAACTTCTACATCTAAAAAAAAGGATTCTTCTTTGAATTATTGTCATCCTTAAATATTTTCTTAAATATGATTCTAGTCCAAATATGTGAGCCACATGAGCTTAACGTGTGTATTTTATCACAACCCAAAACGATAAAATACGTGAAACCAGCCAGCATTTGACACAAAGCACTTCCATGAGTAATCTAGCTAAGTTCTAACTCCTAACGTTCGGCATCAAATCAAACACATGCATAAATCTCACTGGCTTGCTTCTTGGTTCCACATATAAATTAGTCCAAGGGACCCGCCCTTGAATTCTTATGGGAGGGTTGGAATAGAAAAATTCTAGCGTACACAAAAAGAAATTTGTCAACTCAACTAGTATAAAAAAATATTACTTATTTTGTATATATAGCATTACTCTTTAGAATAATAAGATTTGAAACACCATATTTTTCATAATTTTGTTTCAAATATAATTTATTATGATTGATACATGATAAAAGTAGTATCGACAATAGACTCAAATAAAAAGACTAATTTCTCTTAGAAACAATCATATTAGCTATTATGAAAAAAAATTGAGAAAAATATTTCTATCCTTAATTTAGAAGAATGATGTTGAGAATACTATAATTTTAACTAAATAAGCTGATATGTTATCAATTACAGAAAAGTGATTCAATTTTTTATTTATTAATTATTAAAATGGCATTAATTAATAATTATATTCATTATCACATAAATTCATATATAAGTCTTTTATAATAAAAAATTTAACAACTTGGCATCTTTCAGTATAGAAATGGTTTCGAGACTGACTACTGACTAGTTTAGTAGTTTATTTACTTGGCACACATTTACTCCCACCTTATCACCTAAACCCAACGGAATAGCCTCGCTTGTCACTTGTCGATTCCTATAGGGAGTATCAATATAATAACCTTTTGTTGTTTTCAAGAATGAGTTGGAAATGGACCTTAATTAGTGGCCCACGTATGCACTCAATTTTCTTGCCGAACAAAGTTGAAGATGGAAGTTATGCCTAACTTGATGCTGAAGTATTGGAATATGTAGAATAGGACACTATAATGGGGTCGATATGCTAAAGTGAACCAATGAAGAATGTCAACCTCAATTCCTCAATATGCACAAGCTCATTTCTCAATCACATGTATTTATTGCTGTTGTGCTTTTTTTTTTCCCCTATCATTCTGTGTTGAAAAGCATAGTATAATTTATGTTTCCAAATCCGAATAGTCCCTGCCTAAAGTTAAATAGTTGTATGCTTGTGTCCCTTTTACACTAGGAAAGATACCACTTCAATTTTTTAAGGGTAAAAAAGAATGAGGATACCACTTCCATTTTCTTTTCTTTTCTTTTTTGCATGTTATATGGTATTATGCTCCATCCGAATTTTCTATTTTCACAGGCTCAAGTCCAGTGGATAGAATGTTACTATGATCACGCTTAAGTGAAAAACAGCAACTTAGGCCGTCTCTCTATATACCTTTTTTTTTTTTTCCATCATCAAAAAATATATCACCATTGTGTGATTTTTTTTTTTTTCCCCGCATTTCATAGTTTAGGCAATAGCGGTTTTTAGATGCTATTCTCAAGCAAGAAATATTCGTGATGGCTTCGGTGGTGGTCTTTTCACACCTCTCATGATCAATATAAGTGTTAGAAGCATATTATGATTGTCATGGAATCATAATTAAGTATGTATACGGAACTTCTAGTCCATATTATGTTTGCCACGTATACTACCTGCACACAATCAAAATATACAATTATTCATTAGGAAAAAAAAAACAGAGAGTAATTTGTAGATATTTGACAAATAATCACTTATGGGAAATGGAAGAAACTGTAGATATCTCTTTCTTTTTTTCTTTTTCTTTTTTTTCCTTTTTTATAACAGAAATATTGTAGATATCTCTGTCATTCTACTTTCATTATGGGAAATGGAAGAAATCGCATAAACATGAAGCCGCTATGTTAGGTTACGAAAATAGTTGTCTTATAATTAGTGTGATTTTTATCTAACTTATTTTGGTGACATTAAAATATGCAGGGTTATATTATATATATGTATAGTTGGCTCTTTTTTATGCTATCACATAAATTTTTGGATGTCAACATTTTTCACATCGTTATTATAATTTTTTTTTTTTTTTAAACTTGGTTGTGGTTATTTGTCAATCAAAACCAATTAGAACTTACTATTTTATTAGAATAAATAACCCAACATTAAAAAAAAAAAAAAATTATTGAATTTTTTTTGTCAAAATCTTATTATATACATATACATTGCATCTAATAAAGCAACAGGTCTCTACACAATTTCTAATTAACCTACGTTTTGCATTTAATCATGTAGATTATTTCATATTAATTCTTTGATTTAGTTTGTTATTTGTTGAGATATATATATGTATGTATGTATGTACGTTTGTTGTATGCATGCATGCATTATTTATAAATATGTTTTGATAAATTTCCCATGCATTGCATGTGTTGACTGTTTTATTAGCATAAATCAAATGGTAACAAACATGCTTTAAGTGAAACTAAATTTCCATTTTTTTCCCCCTTATGTGCCCTGGAAATAAATAGGAAAAAGAAAAACACCACCCGCCAATATATTAGGAAATTTGAAGTGATTGTTCAGAAAGTGAGAATGCATGTGAGATCCTGTATTGGGCTGTGTGCCCTTTGCCCTTTTTTCATTTTTTACCAAAGGATGCTGCGCACCTTAAAAAGCATGAGTAATCTATAGCCCTGTTTTGGGAAGAAACATTCTTTTATCTTTTGCCAATTTGATAAAGAGTTTAATACAATAATTAATTTTTGAATCTAATATAATTATTACTTGATATGGTAGTTTCAATTTTTCTTTTTCTCTATAATTCCATAATTACATTAATGGAAGTGGTGGTATTCGAACCTTAGATATTTTTGTTAAAAATAAACACTAGAAGTGCTAATGGAACTACAACATTATTGATGCAATTTCAATTTTTCATGTCAGTTGAAAGCTCTAATTAATCTCACCAAATTGATAAGCATTATTAGTAAGCTCAAATGAACTCCACCAATTATACCAATGAACTGGTAATATGATGTCTAGACCAATTTGAGTATTTAATTAGATTGTGTAAGCATATGACTCAATTAAATCCAATCAAGTCTAATAGGTTTTTTTTTATAACCTAATCAAATTGAAAATATTTTATAGAACCATTTTAATGTTTTAGTGTACTTTGAATTACTTATTTGCCTAACTTTTAAAATTCTATTCTAAATTAAGAAGATATTCGAATTTTGGTATTTTAGAAAAAAAAAATTTATTGTGGGGTCATAAAGCCTAATGGAATGCATCAACCTTCTGTACTAGGCCTGAAGCCCATGACAAGACCCATAGTCGCATATGAAGAAGGCAATGGTAATCAAGGCAGCCCAGGAAGTCATGCTGAGGACAACTCCATCCTCGGCTAGCCAAGGGCGAGGTTGATGTAAAGAGACTTACCGACAAAAATAATCTTCCAAAGTACCCTAGGAAAAAGATAAGAACAGCAAGCAAGCACACTAGAGCATGGCGGCAGAGCAATTCCAAGAAAAGTTGCAGCTTCCACATTAAATGCTCCACAACTAACACTCTAGCCACAGTAAATGCGGAAGTGATACCTGAGCAGTAGCTTTTCAGACTCACAGCTACTACCTAAGAACTTTGGGAGGAAGGTTGATGTGACAGAGATCAACAACGGTAGATCTACCATGCACGTGTATGGTGGAGATGAAGGAGGAAAGTAGTATATAATGAAGAAGGAGCTCTGAGAAAGAGGATCGAAATTTTGATCGGAGAAACACTATAGCAACCTAAGCTAGCTTTGTAACCATTGTTACTGTCAATCAAGAAATAATAAGTGGAAGATCCTCGGACTAGTGCCGAGGATTGAATTACTTGTCTAAATATATACTTGTTTTACTTATTCATTCTTTAAATCACCTTCAGCTGTTATTACACTCTTTAAAGCCCAATTCTTCTACCCACTCTCTACAAATTTATTGTATTTGGATTGTTGGGCTTGAGTCCACTTATCCCTAGGGCAAAATGCTCAAATCCGACCCCTACAATTATATATTCAATGATTTATTTTCAAAATTTTCTCTCTCTTAATTTAAATGAATTTTTTAATGAAGAAGATTTTAAATTATTTTCTTTTCAGTTTTTTTTATTGTTTTTCATATATATTATTTTTTGTAAATAAATTGACTTTCTTAAAATATGTTTTGGACTTCTTTTATAATAGAGCTCTCTTTTATTTATTTATTTTTAAATTTTTAGAGAAAAGATAGACTCTTTTATTTCTAACTTGTAGAAAGAAAGTTTAGTAACTACTATTGTGATGTTTACCAATTTTTTTTAAAGGAAAATGCCATTTTGGTCACTACATTTTAGAGTTATTGTCAATTTGGTCCCTACATGCATTTTGGTAGCAGTCAATTTAGTCCCAATATAGTATTTTCATTTTAGTTCCCTAGTTTCTTTTTTCATAATATTTTTTTGTAAATAAATTAACTTTTTAAATATATGTCCCCGACTTATTTCATAATAGAGCTCTCTTTTATTTCTAACTCATAGAAAGAAAGTTGAGTAATTAGTATTATGAATTGTGATGTTTACCTTTTCTTTTTTCTTTTTTTACTAAAAAATTAAATAGTATTGTAATTATGTCATTATATACTTCTGAATCTTTTATATAACTCTTTGTAAATTGACCTATTAAATTTTAACCATTTATTTATTTTGTGTACATATTGCTAATCTACTCTTTTTTTTTTTTTTCTTTTTTTGAGAGTTCTACTTTGTTTCTTAATTGAATCTACAATTCATTCAACGGCCCAATAATCTAAAACCTACATCATGTCAAGTTCCAATATGGGTTTAATAGCTTGGTTTCAAATAGTTAAATTGGTAAAGTATATTGTCATCGAATAAGGGATCAACCTTATGTTTGAATTTCATCTATACCAAAAATCAATTAGTATTTTGGCTAGTGATAAAAAGAATTATCATGTATACATGCAAGTTATATTTTAGAATAACTCAAATGCTTTGTGACCTAAATCCGAATAGTACATTTGGGTGTCATGCTTGTTAAGTATTAAAAATGACATCTTTAACACCAAAACATAAAAAGGGAAAAATGGCAGAACATATTAGCAATGAAAGACAGAGTGTGTACATGGAAAAACCCTATGAATATAGATTTAAAAAAAAAAAAAAAAAAAAAAAAAAAAAAAAAAAAAAAAAAAAAAAAAAAAAACCACGGTAGGATGAAGGATGGGATATCCTTATCCCTTAAAGACTATGCAATATTAAGAAAAATTTAGGATTACATGGTGTTTCTTCCCCCAAAACCATTATACTTTTCTACTCTCTTTCTCTACCTAGATTTCTCCTTCTTGTTTTCTCTTTTCTTAACAATATTCTCCCTTTATAGTACGAGGAATGTTGCTCACTGTACAAGGATAGGTGTCTCACTCTCATTGCTCCTTACAAACCCTAATATAGCTACCACTAGTACCATTCCGCAGCTAGAAGAGAGAGAAAACCCATATCTTTCAAGGTGGTGGGCTAAAGGGTGGTTTTGTACTATCATGAAGGACAAGTAGAGAAAAGGAGAAGGAAAGCGTGAGGCCTAAGGACGTTACATGTGTCCTTGGCAGTGGTCCCAACTTGTATTAACCAATGAGAGGTGTCTTGCAGCATTTGATCAACAAGAATTGAATTCTCTCTCATGATAATGCTCAGTGTCCATGCCAGACTGCATATTTCTCTTCCTTCAATGGCATTCACACTATTGGTATGAGCCAAAGGCGTAGCTTCCCTAACCAAAGTCCTGTGCTTTTATAACTTAAAGTTGTCCACGTAGAGGGTCAAGTTGTAGCCACTAGCTTCTATAACTCACTGAAGTCGGTATGCTCATTTCCACTAGCTTCTGTACTATACATCATGAAGCGAACGTCATAGGTATAAATAATTATCATGATTTTAAAAATAAACCAGACCGGCCGGTCCGATTGGTTCAACTAGGAACCAACCACTAGTCTGGTTTGGAGAAACCCCCCAAAACCGTCGAAAACTAGTCAAAATCGGGTTGAAGAAGGGATTGGAGGCAAAAACAATTTTGCCCCCGGTTCGGTTTTTAAAACCATGATAATTATCATGTAGTAGACAACATAGGTGTATATATATTGTAGGGTCTGTTTTTGTAGCCCAAGCCCAAAGGATATGGGTTAAAGGCCTAACGAACCCAGAACAATGAATTTGTAGAGAGTAGACACCAGAGCTGGGCTGGTTATGAAATCAACAATGGTTGGCTAGGTTACTTGACGTGATGATAACACGAAATAATGCATGATTAACTCCGTGAAAGAGTGTCCGAAGAGGTGTTTTATTGAATGAACAGTGGTTACAACGTTCAGAGCTACAGTAAAATTTTTCTCTCTCTTCTTGTTCCTCCCCCCTATTATCAGGGACCCTTCTTCTTTATATAGCATCCTCTCTTATCATCTCCATCGTCCACCTGTTCTTCATCCGCGTATCTACTCAAGTGCATGTCACGTCATGCGTCCACTTTAGTTCTTTGTGAATGGCGGTAGCCGAGGTTACACTGTTCAGGGGTCTTCTCCACATAAATGCGGCTAGAAAAGCTGTTGCAGTGCATTAAATGCGGTGGTAGCAGCTTTTCCTCTAGATATTTTTTGGCTCTGATCATCTCTGGATCCGCCCAGAGCTTATCCTTATCGTTGGGATTGTCAGGAAAGTCATTCGGACCTTCCACACGTTTGTTTGATCAAGACTATTTGTGGCCGAGGAGTGGGACGTCTTCGGACCAGTAGAGACCTCTTCGGGCGGTGTTCCCTCTTTACTTCTGGGTTTCCTGCCTTCAGATGGGCCGTCCCAACCGCCTATTGCTCCTCGGAAATATAATAGTCCTTAACAGGGTGTCTCGGGCCCATTAAGTAGCTCTGAGCTTTTACCCCCCACGTATATATATATATATATATATATTTATTTATTTATTTATATATACTAGACTCATCATAAGCACTTCAAGCGCGATGAGGCTTTTTTTTTTTAGTTTCATAATTTTTCATTCATTCAAATTTGAGGTTTACATGTTTTCTCATTAATATTAAGCATTTACCTGTGTTTTTATTTTATACATACATACATACATACATACATACATACATATATATATATATATATATATATATAATTTTTATTATAAGAATCTAATTTATAAGTGGATAAAGTAATTTGAAAATCAATAGAAGAGTGGCCCTATTTTTTAGGCAATGTTTTAGTAATAGTTAGAGTTGTATTTTTACTAGATTATTTTTTATTTTAGTCTCTACTTAAACATAGGGGTGCAGGGGCATTTTTGAACAAAAAAAAGAGGATTCTTTATTTTATTTTTTTTTTTGAAAGGGAAAAAAAATGAGGATTCTAAATAGGGAAAACCCCTCACACACACACACACACACAGATATATATATATATATATATATATATATATAAAGTTTAGTAATTATGCATCAAAGCATTTAAATCTTATATTTTCTCAAATATAATTAAAGGTAAATTACAACTTACCACTTGTGGTTTGATTAAAATTTAAGCTACCTACATGTGGTTTAAAATTTGACACTTTACTCACCTGAGGTTTGACCAAAATTTAAATTGTCTACTTGTGATTTGAAATTTCATGATGCAAGTGTTCCACTAGATTTTTTTTTTTTTTTTTAATGCAAACTACTTCAATTAATTAAGAAGAGAAAGAAAATAGTAAATCATGGGACACTAACTGCTCTAGGAAAGGAGGCATATCTCCAATCCAAGTACAAGAGTCTAATAAATTCTTAGGATATTGGTCTAACCTGTGAGCTACTCTGTTACCACTCCATGGCACCACAGAAAACTTACACTCGCCAAACCGTGTTGCTTGAAGTAAGGACCCTATAATCAAATTGCAGATACTAGAAGGAGGAATGATTGAACCCATGAGGGAGTTATAAACCACCATGGAGTCTCCTTCAAAGATTGCAGCACTGACACCCTAATCCCAAGCAAACCGCAACACCTCCTCCACTGCTTTGGCTTCCGTTTCAAGAGGCCCCAACAAACCATGAAACTTCATACTCAATGCAACACATACCACTCCAAAATGGTCCCTAACAACCACCCCAATTCCCACAGACCACTGCCTTTCAAAAACGGCACCATCCATGTTTATTTTAAGACATGGAGGGTGAGGAACATACCAGCCAACTTTAGTTTCTAGTTTCTTCACCTGAATCTTTTGATTCGCCACTTGAAACTCTTCCAAATAATCCATAGTCCAGCGGGCAATAGCTGAGGCCGATTTATGAGCTCCACCTGTCCTTATTTCATTTCGATTGGACCAAATCCCCTAAGCAATAGTAAACAAAAAAGCCAAAGCCTAAGCAGACCATTGTTTCACATTCCAAGCGTACCAGACCAGATCGAGGAACTTACTAACCTCCCCCAAATCAGCCCCAAACTCCACTTTAGCAGCTAACCACACCTCCTTAGCTCTAGCATAGTGCCAAAAGACATGACCCAAGGACTCCATAGCGACCCCACATTCTTCACAAATACTATCCAAAGTCACCTTTCGAGAATGCAAGTTGGCTTTAGTTGGCAAAATGTTTATGCATGCTCGCCAAGCAAAAGCCTTAATCTTATTAGGCATTGGTAGCTTCCAAATACACCTCCAGAAAGAAGCCAAATGTTGGATTCTTTTTGTTCTTATATGATCTTGTATTTTTATGTTTTTTGTATTTTTTGAGAAGAGAAACATAAAAGTAGAGTAAAATTACATATTTAGTCATATTTTTAATAGAAATGGGTTACGAAACTCTAACTAAGCTAACTTCAGGTAGATAAAGTGTCAAATTTCAAACTATAAGTAGGTAACTAAAATTTCGACCAAATTATAGATGGGTAAATTGTAATTTTTCCTAATTATTTAGTACTTTAGGAGTATAACCACATTGTGCTCATATAGTATTGAATAGTTACTCCTATTCTTTAGTGTTGATAACTTCATTAAAACACCTATAATGATTATGATAATGGTTTTTAAGATAGATAAATAATGGAAAATGAGGAGGTGGAATTCCAATTACGTACACTCTGCACTATCAAGGTAATTATGATAAAAGTTTTTTTTTTTTTTTAAAGAAGGCAGTATTTAAAAAAAAAAAAAAAAAAACTGTAGTTTATATTATCGACATGATATAATAGGTTAATACAACTTTATTGCTTAAAAGTAGCTCTTTTTTTCCCTTTTTTTTTTTTTATAAGATTAAAAGTAGCTCTTGTTGATGGGAAGTGATTTTTGCACGCCATGTGTATGCACACACTACGTGCAAACAAATAAAATCATGATTTCAATTGTTCTCCAATTTCCGTCCGAAAAATACAATGAACACGTCAAGGTTGCCTAACTCTATTACTTTCAAGAATCTATGAGTTGGTATTTGCCATATGGCCAGCATGTTAAGCTTATGTCCAGTGTATCAGTCATGTTCCAAATTTATTAAAAAAGGTTTTTCTTCTCTTTTTCTCTCATTCCTTGATTATTTCCCTCTCCTTTCTTCTACTGTCTTATTTCCTATCAATTCCAAAAATCACCAGTAGGAGGACACGTACACATTCGGCGGCAAGATAGCATATGAAATTAAAATAATATAATGTTTATGCATTTAGTATGCAAAGTGCAAACCAAATTTTTGTCCCAATTAGCAGACAACGGATCCACGTCGGAATGTTATAAAAAAATTCGTAGTACTGAGTAGAAAGTAGAGCTCTTCCCTTCACTTTTAAAATACCCTTTTTTTTTTTTTTTGTCATAATATACAACGGAGAAAAATTTAGCTATAAAATTGGTTATAAATTAAAGCTATAACTTTACTCAATATCTTTTTATTGAAAGTGAATTTTGATAAATCCACTATTGAATTACATCTTCTTCACATATTTTCCATACTTGCAAATTTTCTAAAAAATTAAATATCAATAACTATGTTATCAATAAATTATTTAAATTGCAAGTTTTTATAGTTTAAAATTATGCACAAAATATAAGGTTATAAATCATATAGTAAATAATATCTAATTGACACAAAATTTGACATATGTATTAAGAACGTAAAGAACATGCAATTCAATGATTCGATTTTCAAAATATGTAGTAATGTCTATTTTATTGAGTAAGATTGTAACCTTAGGCTACAATCAATTTTATAACTAAACTTTTCCTATACAAAATGACTCAATACTAAAGCCTTACAAATAAATTGGGCACTTAGTAACAAAATAAAAAATATGAAAAATATTTATTAATTACCAATTATTCCCTTTCATAAAAAATTTAAAAAAAAAAAAAAACAATTATTCCCTTCCTTTTAGGATTAGAAATTTAGATTTTTTTTTTTTTTTTAATTTTTATAGATAGAATTTTACTATAGAATAATCTAAATGTATGAGAGTAAATGTAAAGTTCTCTCTTGAAAATTTGAATACTGGCCCTTACCCTGCCCACCTCCACAAGCACTTATATTTATGATATGACCATCATGCTAGAAATTATTATTTACAATGAGAGGATTGCTGATGTGGTCCTTCTTAACCAATGAGATAATGTCATTTATACAAATGTATGTGTGAGCTTCCTAATCAGCACAAGTAATAAAAAAATAAAAATAATCAGATAATGTCACATTTGCATAAATAACAATATTTTATTAGTTAGGAGATCAGGGAGGGCCACATTAGCAATCTTCCTAGTGAACGTAATGATGTGTAGTGGTCTATAAGGAATGACATAATGCAGTGAATGAAAAAATATTTTCTAAAAATTAAAACTTAAAAGCCATAAATATTTGAAATTCGAATTTAATGACTTAACTAGGAAAGTCTTAAATGGGATAAATTCTTCAAAGATTAAAGACAATTAATTCTTGAAATATTAACTTCAAGAATAAATCTTTCCTTTAATGGTGATCAACCAAAAAATATTATAAAAACTCCCACCTTCGGTTGACACGGTGGAATGTTTGGTTGTTGTTTGAGCTCTTTGATTTGGGAAATTATTGTGTACTCCCGGAGTACTATAAATGCGTACTTCCTCCTCTCACATTAATGGTGGGTCTCACTAATTAAATTCATAGTGGGTTCCATTAATTAGTGGGACCCACCATTCATGTGAGAGGAGGATTACGTATTTATGGTACTCCGAGAGTATCTAATAATTTTTCATTTGATTTGCCAGTGATTGTGGCTTCTCCTCTATTGTTTTGGAAGGTGATTATGAAATTGTCCATAAAGCTCTCAATTGCGTAGAGGTATCCCTCTCTTCATTAGGCCAGCTAGTTTAGTTAAGATCCTTGTGAGATCTTTTGTGCAGTCATTTTCTCTCATATATGTAGACAGGATAATTTTGTAGCTCATAACCTGACTAGGCATGCTAGACATGTTACCGATTTATTGGTTTAAATGGAAGATGTCCTTCCACACCTAATTTTTATAACTTTAGCCAACTTTGACCGAGTTTTCTTTTAATAATATTTGGTTCCTTTTTCTTAAAAAAAAGTTGATTTAAAAAATAAAAAATTAAAAACCGCTGCTCATTCGTACATGCTCTTAAATCTTTTTGTTTTTTTGGCGAAGTTAAGAGTTTACACTCAGATTATTGGAGATTGTGAGATTAAATGTGGAAACTAGAAAGCAATATTAGGTAATGAAGTGAAAAACAATAAGTATATGGTGTTTAAACAGGTCTAATTTGTACTGAAATATTCCATTCCAAAACTAACACTAAAACATAATTAACAACACTGTTTGATACAATACCAAAATTTAAGGACTAGTCCATATGTGTAATGCACAATATAATATGTATACTTTACTAATTGTGTTTTTATTTATTTATTTATAGGTATGATAGAAATTCATTGTATGATATCTGCTTCATGAAGATTGCTCTTATTATTATTCAAAGACGCCCATATCTCTTATTGGATGACTAGAAACTTTTTACTATTTGAACTAATTGGCACACACCACTAACTATGCTATTTAGAGCAATCTCGAAACGGTACACTAAAATTGATCTGTATCGAAATATTTCATTCTGAAACGAAATGAACAACGTTGTTTGATATAATACCAAAAAGTTAGACACTAGTACGTATGTGTAATACATAGTGTAATACGTGTACTTTACTAAATACTTTGTTTTTAGATATGATAGAAATTTAACGCATGACGTCCACTCCATAATAATTGTTCTTATCAATGATCAAACTAAGACACTAATTATTTTGTGTGTATCGGGATTTAAACCTCATATCTCTCAATAGATGTCAAGAGAATTTTACCAATTTTTTTTTAGAATACTAAGTATTTTAACATACATACACGGGGAGAGGGAAAAAAGTCTTAAAGAAACTAACAATGGTGTATATCCAAAAAGACCTAAATCTTAGATACACAATATAGACTAACTATGAGTTAACTTAATTCATTGCTAACTATGCTATTTAGATGTATTATATATAATAGATGGGTCATGTTAATGGGAGCCCTTAGAGCAATTGTTAATAAATCATATTAGGAAAGTTTTTAACACCACTTTCATGAGAAATATAAAATGCTGTCAAAGAATTTAATTACTTTATCATTTTTCCATAAAAATTTTTCTAAAAATAGTTCTTAAACCAATAATTTATTGACATTAAATACATGAACATAATTTTTCTTTATTAATGCACATATAGATTGTATCAAAGCTACTTGATAAGGTCATTGTTTAACTACCATGCACTTTCGATGTGATGGTCATTCCACAATTATAAAAATGTTTTTACAAGTATAAGTACTTTTGAAATGTGAGGGGTAAGAGCTGATGTTAAAGTCTCCAGTAAGGAGTTTTACACGTACATGTACACTTATATTATGCTAAAATAAAAAATAAAATAAAATAAAATAAAGTAAAAAAAGAAAATAAAAAAACTATTTAAAAAAAATAATAAAAAAAGGGTCATTGATTAACGTGAACGTCTATCTTTATGTGGGGAGAGAGTGCATTAAATCTACACAATATCGCGCATCCTTCTAAACAGAAAAAACCACCTGAGACAAATGGCAAACTCGCAAATTTCACTCAACCTGAAGCCCAATTTCTCAACCACCCCAACTCTCCACGCAACTATATAAACTCTCCCCCCCTCTCTTTCTCTCTCTCACACACGCACACACACAGTCTCACTCACCAAAGAGACACAGCCTCTCTCTCTCTCTCTCTCTCTCTCTCTCTCTTTTTCTCTCTGCAATGCCATGCCATTTTGCCATGAAAGAAGCTCATGTTATTGTGGGCCGGCGCAAGAGGCCGAGTACGAAGCTGAAGCTGGTGTGTAGCTTCAACGGTTCGTTTCAGCCAAGACCGCTCTCTGGAAAGCTCCGATACGTTGGGGGAGAGACCCGAATCATCTCCGTAGACCGCTCCATCACCTTCTCGAAGCTCCGTTCCAAGATTTCGGATCTTTTCCAAACCACCACGTCGTCTCCTCCTTCGTTTTCATTCTCTCTCAAATACCAGCTCCTTCTTCATCCTCACAAAAAACACAACACAGCCTGTAATTCCGAAGAGAATGATGACACTCCTCCTCTTGTTTCTATTGCCTCAGACGACGACGTTCGCTGCATGGTCGATGAGCTTGATCAGCTTCACGGTAAGCACGCTAGGCTCTGGCTTTTTGTTTGTGCCAATCAATCTGTTTCTAATGATAATGACAAGAAGAAAGATTGTAGCTTTGGTGTGTTTTGTTGTACTTGTGTTGGAAATGGTGAATTGTGTGTGAATTGTGTGGGGAGGGATAAGAGTTCAAATGGGGTTTTGAGTGAGACCCATTTGAGTTTTAATGGAGGTCAGTTTGAGAGTAAGGTGGCCAAGAATTTAGTGAAGTATGGAGATGATTCTCTAAGGAAAACGGTGTTAAAGCAACAATTTTTGGCTAAGCAAAAACCGGGTTTTGTAGGTGGGATTATTGGGACTGAGATGGGAATTCCATGTTTTGGTGAGAAATTGAAATATGGTAAGCACCCAGTTGTGGGTTTGGTCCCTGAACCCCGGGTTTCAGTGAGGTCTAATGGTGTAGGTGTAACTCATGGTTTAGAGAACCGGTGTAGAGTGGATGTGTTGGGTAATAAGTTAGGGAGTGAGAGTTGCAGGAATTTGAATCCTTTGAATCCGAGGGATGGGAATTTATGTGTGGAGAATAATGGTACTTTGCGATGTTTGTCAGGGCAGTGTGGTCAGGTTGTGTGTAATGGGGTTGGGATGAATGTTGGGAATTTTGGTCAGTCAGTTGCTGCAACAGTAGCAGGGCAGCTTTCAAGGCAATTGAATGGTTCTAATATCGTTTCGATGTGTAATGGTTATCAGGTTAAGGGGGAGTTCAGAAATGTTGAGCAGGCATCAATGAGTAGACTGAATAGGGAGAACATTATGCCATGGGGTCCCAATTGTAATTTCTGTGATGATCATTTGGTTGGGTGTGCTTATCTGCCGAGATCTTCATGTACAGATGAAAGGGTTTGGGGTGGCTTAAATAGTGGCATCCGCAACCATAGGTTTAGTGTAAATGATACTAGGAATCAGCAGATTTGTTCCAATCATGTAAGTATCCATCAGAACAATCCGGTTGAGATGGGGAACCATCGGACTGCTAGGTTGGATGGAAGGGTTTCAGTGGGGAAATTCGACCATGGGCTTAGGCCAAATTCGAACATATTAAAGCAGGGTCAATCTATGAGGGTTTATTATCCCAATTTTTGGAAACTGTGGTCTGGTTTGCCTGATCAAGCATTGGAAGGAAGGGTGAGAATGATGGATTCTTCCTTGAATAAAGGTACTTCCTCTCTTGATGTTCAATACGGTAATGAGAAATTAAGAGAGCAGGTTTGCCCTGAAATTTCACATTACAGATATTCCAATCCTGAGGAATGTCATTTAGCTTACCACGGTCCATATGTGGGTACTGAGAGACACTTGTCACGCATGACAACAGTGGATACTCAGGAAGATCCCTTGACTGGCTCTAATTGTGACACACCCAAAATTCCATATCATGCTCTATATGAGAATTTTCATGGAGCACCCATAAATTGTGAGCCCATTCACAGTGATCTTGACAAGAAACCGCTCCTGATTGATAAACAGAAGGTAATTAACATCTCAGGTTTTTCAGAGAATATGGTTTATGGCAATGGAACAGAATTCAGGTGCAATAGTAAGCAGTCAGATGTGGAACCTGGCATTAACTCATTAAGCAGTTATAGAAATGGCACTGATAACACACAAGGTGGAGTTGCATCTTCAGTGGATGTTTCTTTGTATAGCTTTTCTTTGTCATCCTCCAAAGAAGTGGGTCCTCCTGTGCTGTCTTCTCTTGCTACCTGCAACAGTGAGGATGCCATGCTAAAACCTCAATCAAAACCTGTGGATCCTATGGATGAAGCGCAATTCAGCAGAGAGCCCCAAGTTGATGGATCAAATGAAGTTTCACCCAATCCTTCCTCTCAGAATACAACCAAAATGGAAAATGATGACGTGCATGCAGAAGAGTTACAACAAGACCCTCCATCTGGTTTAAGCATTGATGAAAAGGTACTAACTACAGATATTTTATTTCTTTTATTAGAAGATTTAAGAAAAATATTGCTAAATTCAGTGGCTGATAGTTGGCTTTGAACTTTGATGCCTTTGACTTACTAATGATTTTTCTGGTTTCTTAGGCTGACAATAATGAAAGCTCAAAATGCTCTAAGGTAATTGGTGGAATGCCTAGTGACCTAAATGCATTTTATACTCATCTAGCCACTAGAGAGCTGCAGGTAATTTGTTAAACATATACGATTTATAAGTCTTTAAACTTGGTAGAGGTTGAGCTGAGCAAAGTATAACGGAAAATGTTCTTTTCTGCTTTGTTCTGCAGACTATTAAAAATACCGACCTTGAATATATAAAGGAGCTTGGTTCAGGCACATTTGGAACCGTTTTCTATGGAAAATGGAAGGGGTCTGATGTTGCCATTAAGAGGATAAAGCCAAGTTGCTTCACTGAAGGTTCATTGAAGGAGGATCGATTGGTAATTTTCATATTTTCTTCCCGCAGTTCCACTGTTAAATTTATTCTGTCATCTGATCACATTGGTTTGCTTAGTCATGTACAATCACCTGTCTATTATAATCCATACAATTTCATTTTCACTTGAGTGGTTTGATCTTTGAGTTAAATATTGCTCTAACCTATTGAATGATGATCATTCTCTTCTAAATTACGTTTCATGTAAAGTTTGTTTGATTTTTTTTTTTTTTTTCTTTTTGTGTGAACTTATTTGTGTTTTGATACCTGAGTAGGAGATTATTTTGTTTTTGAGCTGCTGATTTGGATATGTCCTCCTCTCTCAGTTTTGAAGCTTTCAACTCATGTCCCTTATTTTTCCTACATCAACAGTTAGAATAAATTTAAAATCAGTAAAATATCAGAAGAGAAGGAAATTATGTGCATAGGATGGTGATAAGGAAACCCTAAAGATGATGCTTTCCAGGGAAGAAAGCACTAGAGAGGAAATAGGGAAATGTCTGTGTGTTATTGTCAGCACTATGAATACCTGCATATTATCTCAACTTAATTGTTTCTATCTACGCCTTTGCAGGTTGCAGACTTTTGGAGGGAAGCTCACTTACTAGGTCAGCTTCACCATCCAAATATTATGGCATTTTATGGTGTAGTTAGGGACGGACCTGTGACAAATTTGGCAACAGTGACAGAGTACATGGTCAATGGCTCCCTACAACAAGTTTTGCGAAGAAAAGATCGGTATGGTATCCAATCTTGTTTTATGGTTCAATCTATAATTCATTCAGTTCAACTCTTTACTGCAAATTGTGTTTGATTGTTTTCCATCAATACAGGACACTTTGCTTCTCCTTTTTTATGTGATTATCTTAAATGGATGTTAAACTGACCTTGATTTATATATTGATCAATTCTGAAAATGGACATTTATGGAAGGATTCCATGAGTTTTTGGACCTCCATAATATGTAAAAATGTTCCACAATGTTGAGGATCCTGGATTTAGCTTATATATCTCTTTAGGCTAACCTTCATATTCAGCTATGTTATAATAGTGCATATTAATGTGCTTTATTTTGCTTCTTGATTGCGTGCACAAAAGAGAAAAAAAATATATTAAAAAAAGAAAAGAAAAGAATTTTAGATAGCATCTGTCCATCAAATATTAAGGGTATATTAATATATTGCATGTGAATGTATCAAGTATCAAACGTCTGTCATGATGTAATCATATGGGAATAAGAAAATATTACAGAGTGAGAAGGAACTTAAACAAGCATGTGGAGTGCAGCTTGGTTTCCAGTTATATATATGGTCATGGCAAACTTGCTCTGTGGTATGAGTTGTGTGAGTGAGGGTGTACCGTAATCTATCATGCAAGAAGTATGAACACCCCAAATGTCTAACTACACTTTCTGGAGTTTGTTGTGCAATCAGTTTGATCACATCTAGAATCCTCCATTGGTGAGACCATCACCACTATCATATTGAAAATTCAGATGTAGTAAGATTACACACTGCTGGTAGTCTGGTAGATCATCTAAGGTTAGCTTATACAATATACAGTAATACCCCTAGCTAGAAGTTGTGCATTTTCTGACTATGTTTCCTGCTACATCTATCATTTTTTCTGTCATTCTTTTGGGCATTAAGTTTTTGAACACCATTGTAGGAACTCATTTTCTATATTGAATATGCCAATTCTTAATTACAGGACAATTGATCGTAGGAAGAGGCTTATTATAGCCATGGATGCAGCTTTTGGTATGGAATATTTACATGGGAAGAACATTGTCCACTTTGACTTGAAATCTCACAACTTCCTTGTGAATATGAGGGACCCACATCGACCAGTGTGCAAGGTAATCTACCTGATAAGAGCCATCACTGGTTTTGATTAGAATTTCTTATATTATACGTCCTTTTTTACTCTGTGGTCCGTCATCCTTGGCCTCAGTTTCTTGTTTTCAGAATCTTTCATCGTTTTTATTAAACAACTTTGAAACTTTTTTAATCATTCTTTCAGATTGGTGATCTGGGCTTATCAAAAATTAAACAGAGGACACTTGTCTCTGGTGGAGTACGAGGGACCCTACCATGGATGGCTCCTGAACTTTTGAATAGTGAGGACAACATGGTTACAGAAAAGGTGAGCTTGCCCACTTTAGATTATCAAACATGTGAAGTTTAAATCTGTTGCCATTCATTTTGGTTGTAAAATGTTTTATCGCCTCTTGTAGGTTGATGTCTACTCTTTTGGAATAGTCATGTGGGAACTCTTGACTGGGGAGGAACCCTTTGCGAAAATGCGTTCAGAGGAATTAATAGGTATAGTTTATTTTGAAAATGGAAAGTGAGTATATTAAAAACCTCTTATGTTCACTGGTAATTGAGACACTTTGAATAATTTTCAGACTGTATATGGGTAATTTCATAACCGTCATGAATTCATGATAGTGTTGTCTATTTATGGTCCAAATTATATAAGTTAGGAATCTGAAAACTGTTAGTCATCACATTATATCTGGAGCAATACCTCCACTTAAGATAAATTGGCAATCTTTTCTTGCAACCCTTTTGCCCTGTATTTTCTGATAACTCAATTCCCAATTGTTGGTGCTCTTTGCTTTCTCTCTCTCTCTCTCTCTCTCTCTCTCTCTTTTCCCTTACTTGAGATTTAATCCTCTGAAGGATCTTATCCAATTGATAATCCTTTTTTATCTTCACATCTATAAATTCTATGCTAGTGAAGAGGTCAACGACATGGATCGTTTAGCTCTAACAGAATCTCAATGATGTTCATATAAATTAAGTGATGTTTGAATATATATATATATATATATATATATAATATTACATTATATTTTATGTGTAAACTGGACAACAATTAACCCAAAGTGCGTGATTTTGATATAAATACTTGCTTATTATCCATTTATATTAAAGGATGATGATGCAAATCTAGTTGATAAATTTCAGCTGGTATAATCAAAGGCGACCTGCGACCAGAAATTCCAAACTGGTGCGACCCTGCATGGAGATCATTGATGGAGAGCTGCTGGTCATCTGATCCTAACTCTAGACCAGCTTTCTCAGAAATTGCAAAGGAGCTACGTACCATGTCAGCAGCCCTGAACATCAAGTGACTACTCTGAAGTTAAGCCATAGGTTGAACTATAAATCTTGTTTGTAAATATTGTAGGAGCACCAAGAGCCGGGCATGTTGGGACGTGGTTATATTTTACCGTCCAATGACATGTTTGATCTGATGATAACATAACCCTTCTTAAGGGTAGGTCAAGCCAGGTGTTGTTTTTGCAGTCACCGGTGTGATACATCAGTGTATAGGCAGAGGCTGATGCTTGTGAAAGTAAAAGAGCTGTAATGTGGTTTAGTTTCAAATACTTTTTTAAGTCACCAAGGAACAGGCGGGACCTCGATTGAGCTTGTAATTTTTTTGTCAAGCTTGTAATGGTCATGCACTGCTGCATAAACAGCTAGTAGCTCTCTCTTTTTCTCTATGAGATATAAAGATTACTTCATAGTTCATACTATTCTTTTATTTCGATCTCTGGTAGTTTATGCAGAGCGCAGCTGATCTGGTCATGCATCCGATATTGCCATTGATAATTTGTAAATGGCCAAAATTTCATCACTCAAACATTGAAGGCATTTGAGAATGTTAGGAACCCACATTTGAGTATAGAATGCATTTAGTTAGTTAGTTAGTTAGTTACAATTCCAAGCATGTTAGTCACATTTAACACATGTTGAAATTATTAATGCACATGGGAAATGATAAGACCATTAGGATAAGGCCATGTGGGCCAATAAAATAGTTTTATGATTCTATAAATATCTACTTATAACCACATTTATATATTGAAAAATAAATGAATTTCTTAGTGCATTAGTGCATCTCTCTCTTAATTTGACTAACTCAAATTAAGTCAATTTCCCTACAATTTTCATCAGTCTTCCTATAATTCCTAACCAATCCCATTAGGAACCACTAGGTTCCTAACATAGAAAGATATTTTTTTTTTAAAAAAAAGGTAGCAATTTGTCCTAGAATCATGGGTTTCTTCCAAAAATTCAGTACAGTGGGAAAATAATTCAAAATTATCAGCCAAGGTTTACTACAATCCACTAAGAATGATGGATCCGGATCCTCTCCATTTCATGGACAGGATCTCTTTAAAATAAATCAATGGTCTAAAAAGTGCCACCTCAATTAAAATACAAAAGCCTAACTCAACAAACACAACTATGGTTAACCCCGGTTAGCAAAAAAAAAAAAAAAAAAAAAACTGTGGTTAACCCCCCCTCAAAAAAAAAAAAAAAAAAAAAACAAAAACAAAAAAACAAAAACAAAAAAAAAACAAAAACAAAAACAAAACTGTGGTTAACCGTGTACCCAGCAAACCCATTTTTTCTGAAAATTTCAAAACCTCTCTCTTCTCCAACTCATCTCCAAGCTTCACTCTCTCTCTATCTTAACCCTGCCATTGCCGCTGCCACCATGACCCCTTGTGCCAAGCCACCGTTATCGCACGGGCCAAGTCTCACACTGCTCCAGCATCGCCGGACTGCTCCTTCGGCGCAGAAATTAAAACCTAAAATGCTCAAACCCAACTATGGTTAACCTTTAATCAGTAAACCCACTTGATCTAATCAATTTTTTTTTTTTCTAAATCTCTCCCTTCTCCAACCCATCTCCAAGCTCCACTCTTTCTCAACCCTGCCATTGCCGCTGCAACCATGACCCTTGTTCCAAACCACCTTTGTCACGGGGGACACATCTCATAGCCCAGCATCATCAAACTGCTCCGCTGGAATAGCCACTGCCCAGTAAGTTTCTCTCTCTCTCTCTTTTTTTTTTTTTTTTGTTGATAAGCTCTGTTTGGTTGCTAGAAAAATGAAGGGAAAAAAAACTATGATATTGCTATTTTTTGATTGATTTGTTGGTGCTGAATTTGGTTTTTATTTTATTATATATATATATATATATATATAGAATGGTTTCTTGTGTGTGTGTGTGTGTGTGTGTGTGTTTTAATTTTTTTTAAGCTTTTGGTTTTAAGCTTGGTGGGGCGTTTTAGATTTTTGGGGGATTTATGGATTTTTTTTTTTTATCTGAATTTGTTCTTAAAGCAATGGGATTTATGGGTTATATTTTTGATACCACGCCCAAGTTTCTTAAGACTAGGATAAGAAACACAAAAAAGGAAAATCATAAGCAAAGCTAATTTTTTTTTTTTTTTTTTTTTTTGGAGAATAAACAGCAGAAGCAAAGCTAGTTTAAGATAAAGGATGAGTGAAGAAATAATTATTGTAAAATACTTCATATGCTTTGCATAAGTTAAGAAAAAAGATGTGAAAATGACCACATAAAAGAAAGGCATGAGTGATTTTTTAAGCACCTAGTATGATTAGCCTTGTATTATTATGAAAAATAATTACAGGGGAGGAAGTATCATCAGTGTTTATGCATATACTCGGGAAAACTCTCCTTTTATTGTGCCTCATCTTCCAATTTGTTATGTTATCATAACTTTTCATTTAGTTGTTTGCAGACGTTCAATCTGATTTTTAATCGGTTAAGGGGTAAAGAAAAAGGAAAATTTTGACAATTTTATCTAGTAAGCAAGCATGAATGCACTAATTCACCTTACAAGCTTAGAGCGTTGTCAGTTATAAGGTCAATTATATTGGCTTGAGGATGCATACACTCAGATGTAAGATACTGTGAATGTTCAATTTGGCTTTCAATCTGTTGTTAACTATTTTCTTTCTTTTACCCCCTTAAAACACGGTATTGGGTTGTGAGCAATCATCAAAATACAAGCTCTTTGTTTTACTTAATTATTATAGTTCAACTAGTTGGAAATAATGGGGAAGTTTATAAATATGCAGGATTGGCATTTTTTGGATATTGCCTATAGGTTTCATCAATCCTTGGTATATTTCCTGCGTTATTTTGAATCATCGATCACTTGAGGGGAAAGACTGTCCAAGTGTCAGGTATTCTAAGGGATTGCATTTCATGTGTTGTGAAACTTAAGATTCTAGAGTTTTGATATCAAAAGGACTTATATAATGAATAGACATCATACCAGGAAAGGGTGGGGCAAGTTGAATATCATGAGACAAGTCAAAGTGATCAAGCTGCGAGTCTGTGACTGAAAATTGCAAACTATGGCGGGAATGTGTAGTCAAGAAGTAGGAGACACACCAAGTGCAGAATTATATATTATGAACTTTGTAATCAAGTGTATATTTCAATAGAACTCTTGTTATATATGTCTATGTTTCTATTTTTTATACTATTACTCTACAAGATATGGAATTACCCTTGCGGAGAAATGAAAAATTTGCCAAAATAAAGAGTTAAAAATGGCCCAGCCATCCTCAAACGATACTACTAAGAAATTACACAGAAAATAGAAATTCATTAAATGTATTTTCATACAAATCCAACATCTTTAAGTAAAAAAATCCTAAAACATGTACACACAAATACAACATCTTTAAGTATCTTCTAAGCCAATTACAAAAAATATTAAATGGGCATTGCAAACGAATTAACGAATTTTGCATTGCAAACTTCAAGATATATATATTTTTTTTCAATCAGTCATGGGATACTTGAAAACCCTTTCTTCAAAACAAATGGGCAAAAATTAGCACATGGAACTTCGCATAAAGCTTGCACTTGATTTCTTGAACAACACTTGTACTCGTCTTTAGACCTTTTTCAAGGTTAGTCTGCTCCAACTCATTTTCTACAAAAAGAAAAATCAAATGCATTCTGTACATCAGAAGGGGAAAAAATCCACAAAGAAAAATTTCTCAAAAATCCATACCATCAAGTCAAAAGCTCTATATTTTTTTAGCAAATACACTGACAAACTTCAAGTGGTCCATATACTTAGTCATGAAACTGAACTAACATAAGAACAAAAGCATTATCTTCTATTAAACATACCTTCTATTTGAAAAACTGAACCAACATAAGAACAAAAGCAATATCTTCTATCAAACATACCTTCTATTTGAAAGGGAATTGGGTAAGAAGCTAAGCAAAATTCCAAACACTTATGTGTAAAAAGAACAAGAGTTCAAAAAGGCTTGTTCCTACATGCACATTGCATCAAGCTTGAGCCTTGAGGTCCGATAAAAGTTTTTAAAATTATAGTATTTATTGAAACTTACGAAATGAAAAAGGCCATTTAATAATACAAATTTAGATGACACACATTTCTACTTTTATATGCAGTAAGCCAAATGTTCAATGTTTCAAACCCCCCTTCACACAAGCATTTTGACCTATCAACTCAAAAGCCCATTTAATAATGGGATGCACACAAACATTACAAGATCAATTGAAATCATGTAAAGTAAACTGAAATGGATATTTGATTTAATATTATGCTTACCAAAAAACAAAAGCAGTTCAAGAGCTAATTCTAAGAATAGGTAATATGTTAATTAAAAAGTCAAGCACTAGCTAGCTATGATACATTGGGCATATGGTGCAATGTAGAAATATGATGCCAAGCTGCAAAAAATGTTATGATACAAATTTAGTTGACAATTCTACAAAATACGACCGATACACAAGTACTATTGAGGACAGAAATTTCTGCAAGGTAAGTAAAACTTAAAAAGAATTGTTACTGCACAGAATTCAAGTGGTCAGCCAAGAATTGGACAGAAATTCAAAGAAGCACCTTTTGCATCAAATCAACTATATTTTGTCAATGAAAGCAAAGGTTTAACTCAGCCTACAAGCTAAAATGATAAAAGGAAATGAGATTTTGATGATGAAAGATTTGTCATGATAATGAGCAGCAAGAGTTTGAAATTAGGCAAAGTAGAGCCAAGCTTAATCATTCCATGGCAGAGCATTCTGACAAATTTTAATCTCGAAGCTCAAACCAACAACTAATAAAACCACACAAAAAAGAAACCAAATTCAGCGCCATTAAAATATATATATATATATATATAACAGTATCATAGTTTTTTTTTTTTTTCCCCCATCGTCTTTCTAGCAACCAAACAACGCTTTTAGTAAAAAAATCATAGAGAGGGAAAACGTACTTCTCCAATTTCTGCGCCGAAGGAGCAGTTCAGCGATGCTAGAGTAGTGTGAGACTTGACCCGCGCGCAATAACAGTGGCTTGGCACAAGGGGTCATGGTGGCAGCGGCAATGGCAGGGTTAAGATAGAGAGAGAGTGAAGCTTGGAGATGAGTTGGAGAAGAGAGAGATTTTGAAATTTTCAGAAAAAATGGGTTTGCTGGGTACGCGGTTAACCATAGTTTTGTTTTTTTTTAGGAGGGTTAACCACAGCTGTGTTTGTTGAGTTAGGTTTTTGTATTTTAATTGATGTGGCACTTTTTAGACCATTGATTTCTTTTAAAGAGATCCTGTCCATGAAATGGACACTCTCCATTTCAAAGAGAAATGGAGAGGATCCGTATCCGAGAATGATGTGGCCATTTTTTCTTGCGTGCTGGAAGTCTCTTGTGAAATCCCTCTATATTTGTGAAATTGGCACATACAGAGCATAGACTTCCAAGCGAGATTGCCAATCAGTTCTATAGTTCAACTTCAAAGGGCATCTCCTCAGGTGCATTTGTAAATTTACCCATTAATCCTATGATTCCAAGTGAGATGGCCCAACTTCCACTAGAAAAAACTTACAAGTTACAACCATAACAATTTATAGGCACTGTTTATGTAACACATTGTGTGCTTTTATAAATAAACTGAAAACATGAGTCACGTTGTCATCCATAGATGTTTCCGTGATTAAAATATCCCTCTCCAGTTTTCCACATCTAGAATTTTAGGCCACGCAGCATCTCATAAAGGCAATAAAATTATATTACTAGGGCCATTTTTTCTTGCGTACCGGAAGTCTATTGTGCAATCCTCTTTTTTTCTTTTTCTTTTTTTTTTTCCTTTTTTTAATTAAAAAAAAAAAAAAAAAAAACCATGAAGGGAGTGGAATTTTGAGACATTGGCAACTATAGAGCATAGTCTTCCATGTGAGATTGCCAATCAGTTCTGTAGTTAAACTTCAAATGTCATCTCTTTATATTGTTAACATCAATAATTCTAAGTGAGATGGCCCAACTTCTACGAGAAAAAACTTACAACCACAATAATTTAGAGGCATTGTTTATGTAAAAGACCATGTGTTACGTTTTTAGTTTATAAAAGCACACAATATGTGTAACACACTATGAGCAATTATCCATAATCCATATCTATTATATATATATATATATATATATATATATATATATATATATATCTCTAAAAACTGAGACTTAGTATTTAATGTTGCTATGCATCTATTGAGTCACTTCATTAACTACATCATACTCTTTTTCTTTTTCTTTTTAAATCATTTTTCTCTTTATGATTTTTTATTTTTTTATATAAAATAATTAAATATAAATCATGGACAAATATTATTATTCATTAAATACAAATTTTTGACTATTCAATTATCTAAATTGATTTCAACTTTTCGTTTTATTCTTTCTAATTTCATGTAATTTTTAAAATTGAATAATTCATTATCTTTTTTAGTGGATAAAATTAACATTTCAAGAGTCCCTTCATTTATCTATTGTTATAGTGTTTCCTCTTCCAAAATTTCAATTTTTCACAACTTTATCTCTCTCTCTCACTCATATATTAATTATTTATTTAAGTTTTATAATGTTATATGTAAGGACTGGATCTGAGCTCTTCTACTTTAAGTGAATGGACTCAGACCCAATTAGCCCAATACAATGAATTTGTAGAGAATGAGTTTAAGAACTAGGCCTTAGTGCTTGGATAACGGTCAATATGGTTGTCACTACAATCAGATAGAGATGAATTGAGATTATTTAAGAAAGTTTGTCCTCGGCGCAATCCGAGGAGCTTTGTTGTAATAACTATTGAATTCGCATGGTTACATAAGTCCCCCCCCACCCCTTCTATGATCTATTCTACCTATTATATAGTCCTTTTGGACGATCTTTACCTTTCACTTGTTGATCATCCAAGCTTATACTTGACTACTTGTCCCATCAGCCGCCTCACCAATCTTTTTGTTAGTTGTAGCGACTAAGGCAGCACTGTTTAGGGAGTCACTTCCCCATTAATGCGGCCAAAATGCCAGTGGTGGGCATTTATTATGAAGGTGACAGTTTTTTCTTGAACTGTTCATCTATCGTGCTTCCATGACTGACTCTTTGTACTTGTCTTTTTCTTGGGATGCGTAAGGAGGCCATCTTCGGTGGCGTGTTGCTCTCCTTTCTATAATCTCAGCTGGCCGAGGATATGGTCGTCCTCGGCGATGTTTCTTGGCAACTTGGGCCTTCTACGTTCATCCTCAGTGTGGCCCTTGGGCCAAATATAAATTAGGCTGGGGTTGCTAAATTATTTGGCCCCACAATAGCCCCTCGAAATCCTGCTGTCCAGCTCCTCGGACGGGGAGGTGGATTTTGATGTCCTCGGACCTTTGTCATGGCTTGTCAAGTCTTGTCCTTTGCCAGTGCCAGAGTCTCTTCACCTGTCCAAGGCACGTTTCTGGCGTTTCGGTATACGAAGTGTACCCTCATTAAATTATGGCAGCTTCGTGCTCCCCACGTTCGACGGTGTGATGGTAATCTAATGGTAGGGGTTTTTTCGCCTTCATGGGCAGGAAACCTGCGTGGTCAGTTTTAATTAGGGGTATAAATACCCATTTGAATTGGTTTGCCTCTTCACTTTTATATCCAAGAATTCTTGCGCGCATACCCTAAATTTGGTCAAGTCTCTAATCGAACTTGTGCCCCTCTCAGCATAAAAAGCCTGTCCGACTGGTTTTTCTTCATTTCTGTAAGTTTCCTTTTCCCCCTAACTCATATTTTCTTCCCTTTTTGGTTTTCTTTTCCCCTTATTACTCTCCTTCTTTTGCTCTTCCCCGAGTCTCTCAACCACTCTTTAGGATGGGTAGGCTTAAAAAGTTGGTTGAGTCTGAGGAGGTGATAGAGAAATTCATCGCCAATTATAAGATACCTAGTAACGTGGGTCTGAGGTACTGCAAAGAGAGGGATTGGTATATCAGGAGGGAGGTGGGTGAGGTAGTGATCCCCATAATCGCCTTCCTTGAAGGCGGTATGAGAATCCCTATAAGGCCAGTGATGAAGAGCTACCTTAGGCACTTTTGATTAGCCCCTACCCAGTACGCCACTAACGTGTTCAGGATCCTGGGTTGCGTGGATGCTTTGAATGAGAAGATAGGGTTGAGGTTAACCCATCATGACGTAAATTGGTGCTACAACCTCCAACACTTAAAGGGCAAGTCTTACTACATGAAAACAAAGAACGATAAGGTTCGGCTTATTTAGTGCCTCCCCAAGTCCAGCAAGGGGTTAAATAAGGACTTTCTCATCATGTCCGGGGAGTGGCACGACAGCCTTCATTGTCCGACAGAGGAGGGGGAGCCAAGTGGGGCACTCGGAGTAAAGGAGGGTTGATTTGCTATGTTTTCACAGACTGTACCGTTCGGTCATTAATATTAATATGCTTTCCTTTTACAGATCCACACGCCTTTGAACAACACTTCCATTTGGTCAACCGGGAGGATTTGAAAGCCGTTCTCAGGGTGGAGGTCTTCATGAACGAGGCGAACAACCAAGTCAGAGCTGCCCATAAGATTCTTGGGTACGATCCCCTATAGAAATCATTTCCTGTGCCGAAGTACGTGATCAGAGCTAAAGATTCTCGGCTCCACAAGATCACCGTAGTGGAATCGAGGTTCTTGTTTCCTGAAGGGTCTCCGTCCCAGAAGGTGTTCCGCTATCAGACATTTCTTCATCCTATCAGGTCATGAAGGCTAAGGGAGAAAGTGCAGAGAGAGAGGAGGAAGTGGCTAATTTGGGTCCGTCCAAGGACGAATTTGGTGTTTTCAAAATAGTCAATCTACCCGAGGACCTTCTCGGTGACCTAGGCGACCTCAACTTCATCGAAGTGAATATCTTGTCGGAAGGGCTTTCTTCTCGGGCCGAGATGGGTTTTAAGAAGAAACCTTAAACCAATCTGTTTGACCTGATCGAGGGCCAGCTGGGGAAGGATACGCTGGGGAAGCAGCAATCCAAGCTTCCTCCTCCTCTACCCAAACTTCCTCCTCCCCTACCTAAGTCTTCACCTGCCATCCTTTGCCCAGTCAACCCCGGATCCTTGGGTTGAGTCCCCCGATTCAAAAAGGAAGAGGCCTTTCAAAGGCAAAGACCCAGTAGACAAAGGGAGATCTCATTCCTCCCAAGAGGAAGAGGAGGCCCGCCGACCTACCAAGCAACTAAGGATCGGGCATCAGAGTAAGGAAAAGAAGGTCACCCGGCAGTCCGAGCCCCAGGCCTGGCTGCCTGCCGCCATGATTCATGGGGAGCCCTTGAGGGATGATGCCTCCCTTAGGGATTTCCGAGAATGCGAGGGTACTTACGTGGCTGATGCCCTGGAGAGGTCCTTGCTACTCCCCATTGACATGGCTAAGCTGGGGTGCTTGAGGAGGTAGGAGGTTGTCCTTAGCCTCAAGAGGTACCTGGGCATAGTAAGAACTCTAACACTTGTGCCTTTGTTAAGTTTTATTCCTTATTTCCCAACTTACTGTGTTTCTATTTTGATTGGCAGGCTGTCCAGACCACTTTTAGGCTAGAGGAGGAGGCCAACAACCATAGTAGGACCCTGAATAAGGAGCGCGACAAGTACTCGGATGCCACGAATACCCTTAAGAGATCTGAGGCTAATCTCAAGAAGGCGAGGAAGGAGTTGAAGGAGATGACGAAGGCCAGAGACAAAGCGGTGTCTGGCCTAGCTGGCGCTAAAAAACAGGCCGAGGATTAGACAGGGTACTTGCTGGAAGTTGAGGTTTAGGTGCAGATTGCCAATGAGCATATCGTTAACCTGAAGAAGAAACTGGTTGAGGCAGAGGCAGCCAGAGGCGTCACCGAGTTTGCCAAGAACGAAGCCTTGAGGGCTAAAGTAGAGGCTGAGTTTTCGAGGATCGAGGCTAAAAGCTCTAAAGAGCAAGCAGAGGAAGAGGCTTTTGCTGAGGGAGTGACTAAGACCGAGGTTAATCTTAAGGATAAAGTACCCGAGATATGCAGACACTACTGCTCCAAGACTTGGAATGAGGCCCTCAACCAAGCTGGGGTCGAGGCCTCCTTTGAGCTTAGGAGGGCCGAGAGAGTGTACTATCCCTCCGCCATTTACGAGGCTACCTCTGCTAACTCAGAAGCTGGCGCCACCTCTAAAGTGACAAACGAGGGCCAGGCCAGTGCTATCAAAGATCCAATTTCAACTGATAAGCCTGCCGAGGAAACTGATCACCAGGGGCCGTTGGAGAAAGGCGGGATTAGTGACCCAGGAACGCCCCAAGACGTTGTGAAGCCTCCTGCTGACTCCTAAATCACACCTGCTGACCCTCAGGCACCTCCTCTCGAGAAAGAGTCCTCCGAAATTGCGCCTTCGAGCCAGGATCCCGAGGCATCAGACAAAACTTCTCGGTAGACACCCAAGGACAAATTGTCTATCAAGTCGACGAAATATGCCATCTTGACGGGCTATCTTATTTTGTCAATGGGCCTATTATGGTCTCCTTTTCTTTTCATTTTATACGTCTTGATAACATTATAATGAAGCTATTTTTTGGTGCAATATATCCAATCGTCAGCGTTCATTTCTTCGAACGACACTTCCTTTCATTTACTATGCCTTAATGCTTTGCTTAATACTCGTGATGTACTTGTGCAATCGGAAATGATGGACCCCTGATGTAAACATACTCCTTTCATAAAATTGCCGAGCCTAAGAGAGCGTTTAAGCACTTGAAATGCTTTAAGCAATGCTTATGGGCTTGTTTTCGCCCTACACTTTTATTGAAGCAGGTTGGGGCAAATGGTCCAATGTGCCAGACTCCTATCTAGCTGCGCGTGCAACTTAGGTGAATGCTAACACTCCGTTTTGTTGAAAGTAGTTAGATTTCCCACAGGTTTGGGTTTGAGGATCAGCTAAGACCTTGGTTTTGTCCAGTACTTAGTCTTGTGAAGTAAATAGTTTCCCCATAGGTTTGAGTTCGAGGATCACGCAAGACCTTGGTTCTGTCCAGTACTCAGTCCTATGAAGTAACTAGATTTCCCATTATTTTGAGTCTGAGAACCATGCAAGACCTTGGTTCTGTCTAGTACTTAGTCTTGTGAAGTAACTAGTTTCCCCATAGGTTTAAGTTCGAAGACCATGCAAGACCTTGGTTCTGTCTAGTACTTAGTCCTGTGAAGTAACAAGTTTTATCATAGGTTTGAGTCCAAGGACCATGCAAGACCTTGATTCTGTCTAGTACTTAGTCTTGTGAAGTAACAAGTTTCCCATTAGGTTTGAGTCCGAGGACCATGCAAGACCTTGGTTCTGTCTAGTACTTAATCTTGTGAAGTGACTAGTTTTACCATAGGTTTAAGTCCAAGGACCATGCAAGACCTTAATTCTGTCTAGTACTTAGTCTTGTGAAGTAACAAGTTTCCCCTTAAGTTTGAGTCCGAGGACCATGCAAGATCTTGGTTCTGTCTAGTACTTAGTCTTGTGAAGTAACTAGTTTCCCTATAGATTTGAATCCGAGGACCATGTAAGACCTTACTTTTGTCTAGTACTTAGTCTTGTGAAGTAACTAGTTTCCCCACAGGTTTGAGTCCGAGGACCAGACAAGACCTTGGTTCTGTCTAGTACTTTGTCTTGTGAAATAACTAGTTTCCTCACAGGTTTGAATCCGGGGACCATGCAGGACATTGGTTTAGTCTAGTACTTAGTCTTGTGAAGTAACTAGTTTTCCCGATGGTTTGAGTCTGAGGACCATACAAGACATTCGTTTTGTCAAGTAATTAGTCTTATGAAGTAACAAGTTTCCCCATAGGTTTGAGTCTGAAGACCATGCAAGACCTTGATCCTGTCTAGTACTTAGTCTTGTGAAGTAACTAGTTTCCCCATATGTTTGAGTCCGAGGACCATGCAAGATCTTGGTTCTGTCTAGTACTTAGTCTTGTGAAGTAACTAGTTTAACCACAAGTTTGAGTCTGAGGACCATGCAAGATCTTGGTTTCGTCTAGTACTTAGTCTTGTAAAGTAACTAGTTTCCCCATAAGTTTGAGATCGAGGACCAAGGAAGACCTTGTTTCGGTCTAGTACATAGTCTTGTGAAGTAACTAGTTTCCTAAAACGTTTAAGTCCGAGAACCATGCAAGACCTTGGTTCTGTCTAGTACTTAGTCTTGTGAAGTAACTAGTTTCCCCATAAGTTTGAGATCGAGGACCAAGGAAGACCTTGTTTCGGTCTAGTATATAGTCTTGTGAAGTAACTAGTTTCCCAAAACGTTTAAGTCCGAGAACCATGCAAGACCTTGGTTCTGTCTAGTACTTAGTCTTGTGAAGTAACTAGTTTCCCCATAAGTTTGAGATCGAGAACCAATGAAGACCTTGTTTCGGTCTAGTACATAGTCTTGTAAAGTAACTAGTTTCCCCATAACTTTGAGATCGAGGACCAAGGAAGACCTTGTTTTGGTTTAGTACATAGTCTTGTGAAGTAACTAGTTTCCTAAAACATTTAAGTCCGAGAACCATGCAAGATCTTGGTTTCGTCTAGTACTTAGTCTTGTAAAGTAACTAGTTTCCCCATAAGTTTGAGATCGAGGACCAAGGAAGACCTTGTTTCAGTCTAGTACATAGTCTTGTGAAGTAACTAGTTTCCTAAAACGTTTAAGTCCGAAAACCATGCAAGACCTTAGTTCTATCTAGTACTTAGGCTTATGAAGTAACTAGTTTCCCCATAATTTTGAGTCCGAGAACCACGCAAGAACTTGGTTCTATCTAGTTCTTAGTCTTGTGAAGTAACTAGTTTCCCCATAGGTTTGAGTCCGAGGACCATGCAAGATCTTGGTTCTATCTAGTACTTAGTCTTGTGAAGTAACTAGTTTACCCACAGATTTGAGTCCAAGGACCATGCAAGACCTTGGTTCCGTCTAGTACTTAGTCTTGTGAATTAACTAGTTTCCCCATAGGTTTGAGTCCGAGGACGAAGGAAGACCTTGTTTCTGTCTAGTACATAGTCCTGTGAAGTAACTAGTTGCCCAAAACGTTTGAGTCCAAGGACCATGCAAGACCTTGGTTCTGTCTAGTACTTAGTCTTTTGAAGTAACTAGTCTACCCATAGTTTTAAATCCGAGGACCATGAAACACCTTGGTTCTATCTAGTACTTAGTCTTGTGAAGTAACTAGTTTCCCCACAGGTTTGAGTTTGAGAACCATGCAAGACCTTAGTTCTATTTAATACTTAGTCTTATGAAATAACTAATTTCCCCATAGTTTTGAGTCTGAGGACCATAAAAGACTTTGGTTCTGTCTAGTACTTAATCTTGTACAATAAATAGTTTCCCCACAAGTTTAAATTCAAGGACCATACAAGACCTTGGTTCTGTCTATTACTTAGTCTTGTGAAATAACTAGTTTTCCCATAGGTTTAAGTCTGAGGACCATGAAAGACTTTAGTTTTGTCTAGTACTTAGTCTTGTGAAGTAACTAGTTTACACAAAGGATTGAATCCGAGGACCATGCAAGACCACGATTATGTCTAGTACTTAGTCTTGTGAAGTAACTAGTTTACTCATAGTTTTGAGTCCGAGGACCATGCAAAACCTTGGTTTTGTCTAGTACTTAGTCTTGTGAAGTAACTAGTTTTTCCACAAGTTTGAATCCGAGGAACATGCAAGATCATAGTTCTATCTAGTACTTAGTCTTATGAAATAACTAGTTTCCCCATAAGTTTGAGTCTGAGGACCATGGAAAACCATGGTTTTGTCTAGTACTTAGTCTTATGAAATAACTAGCTTCCCTATAGGTTTGAGTCCGAGGACCACGCAAGACCTTGATTCTGTCTAGTACTTAGGCTTGTGAAGTAACTAGTTTCCCTATAGGTTTGAGTCCGAGTACCAGGCAAGACCTTGGTTCTGTCTAGTACTTAGTCTTGTGAAGTAACTAGTTTCCCCATAAGTTTGAGTCCGAAGACCATGCAAGACCTTGGTTCTGTCGAGTACTTAGTCTTGTGAAGTAACTAGTTTCCTTATAAGTTTGAGTCCGAGAACCATGCAAAACCTTGTTTCTTTCTAGTACTTAGTCTTGTGAAGTAACTAGTTTCCCCATGGGTTTAAGTTCGAGGACCATGCAAGAGCTTAGTTCTGTCCAGTACTTAGTCTTGTGAAGCAACTTGTTTCCCCATAAGTTTGAGTCCGAGGACCATGCAAGACCTTAGTTCTGTTTAGTACTTTGTCTTATGAAGTAACTAGTTTCCCCTAAGGTTTAAATCCGAGGATCATCCAAGACCTTGGTTCTGTCTACTACTTAGTCTTATGAACTAACTAGTTTTCCTTTAGATTTGAGTCTGAGGACCGTAAAAGACATTCGTTTTGTCATGTACTTAGTCTTGTGAATGACCGTAAAAGACACCTATAATGATTATGATAATGGTTTTTAAGATAGACAAATAATGGAAAATGAGGAGGTGGAATTCCAATTACGTACACTGTGCACTACCAAGGTAATTATGATAAAATTTTTTTTTTAGAAGGCAGTATTTTAAATAAATAAATAAAAACCTGTAGTTTATAATATCGACATGATATAATAGGTTAATACTACTTTATTGCTTAAAAGTAGCCCTTTTTTTCCCTTTTTTTGATAAGATTAAAAGTAGCTCTTGTTGATGGGAAGTGATTTTTGCACGCCATGTGTATGCACACACTAAGTGCAAATAAATAAAATCATGATTTCAATTGTTCTCCAATTGCGGTCCGAAAAATACAAGGAACACGTCAAAGTTGCCTGACTCTATTACTTTCAAGAATCTATGAGTTGGTATTTGCCATATGGCCAGTATGTTAAGCTTATGTCCAGTGTATTAGTTATGTTCCAAATTTATTAATAAAAAGTTTTTATTCTCTTTTTCTCTTATTCTTTGATTATTTCCCTCTCCTTTCTTCTACTGTCTTATTTCCTATCAATTCCAAAAATCACCAGTAGGAGGACACGTACACATTCGGCGGCAAGATAGCATATTAAATTAAAATAATATAATGTTTATACATTTAGTATGCAAAGTGCAAACCAAATTTTTGTCCCAATTAGCAGACAGCGGATCCACGTCGGAATGTTATAAAAAAATTCAGTGTACTGAGTAGAAAGTAGAGCTCTTTCCTTCACTTTTAAAATACCCTCTTTTTTTCCTTTTTTTTTTTGGTCATAATATACAACGGAAAAAAGTTTAACTATAAAATTGGTTATAACTTAAAGTTATAGCTTTACTCAATATCTTTTTATTGAAAGTGAATTTTGATTAATCCACCATTGGATTACATCTTCTTCATATATTTTTCATACTTGCAAATTTTCTAAAAAATTAAATATCAATAACTATGTTATCAATAAATTATTTAAATTACAAGTTTTTATAGTTTAAAATTATGCACAAAATATAAGGTTAGAAATCATATAGTAAATAATATCTAATTGACACAAAATTTGACATATGTATTAAGAGTGTAAATAACATGCAATTCAACAATCATATTTTCAAAATATGTAGTAATATCTATTTTATTGAGTAAGGTTGTAATCTTAGGCTACAACCAATTTTATAATTAAACTTTGTCCTATACAAAATGACTCAATACTAAAGCCTTACAAATAAATTGGGCACTTAGTAACAAAATAAAAAATACGAAAAATATTTATTAATTACCAATTATTCCCTTTCATAAAAAAAAAAAAAAAAAAAAAAAAAAAAAAAAAAAAAAAAAATACCGATTATTCCCTTCCTTTCAGGATTAGAAATTTAGATTTTTTTTTTTTTTTTTAAATTTATAGATAAAATTTTACTATAGAATAATCTAAATGTATGTGAGTAAATGTAAAGTTCTCTCTTGAAAATTTGAATGCTGCCCTTACCCTGCCCACCTCCACAAGCGCTTATATTTATGATGTGATCATCATGTCAAGGAGAAATTATTATTTACAACGAGAGGATTGCTAATGTGGTCCTTCTTAACCAATGAGATGATGCCATTTATACAAATGTATGTGTGAACTTCCTAATCATCACAAGTAATAAAAAAAAAAAAATCAAATAATGTCACATTTGCATAAATAACAATATTTTATTAGTTAGGAGATCAGGGAGGGCCACATTAGTAATCTTCCTGATGAACCTAATGATGTGTAGTGGTCTATAAGGAATGAGATAATGCATTGAATGAAAAAATATTTTCTAAAAGTTAAAACTTAAAAGCCATAAATATTTGAAATTCAAATTTAATGACTTAACTAGGAAAGTCTTAAATGGGATAAATTCTTCAAAGATTAAAGACAATTAATTCTTGAAATATTAACTTCAAGAATAAATCTTTCCTTTAATGGTGATCAACCAAAAAATATATATAAAAACTCCCAACTTCGGTTGACACGGTGGAATATTTGGTTGTTGTTTGAGCTCTTTGATTTGGGAAATTATTGTGTACTCCTGGAGTACTATAATTACGTACTCCCTCCTCTCACATTAATGGTGTGTCTCACTAATTAATGGAACCTCTCACTAATTAAATTCATAGTGGGTTCCATTAATTAGTGGGACCCACCATTCATGTGAGATGAGGATTACGTATTTATGATACTCCGAGAGTATCTAATAATTTCCCGTTTGATTTGCCAGTGATTGTGATTTCTCCTCTATTGTTTTGGAAGGTGATTACGAAATTGTGCATAAAGCTCTCAATTGCGTAGAGGTGTCCCTCTCTTCATTAGGCCAGCTGGTTTAGTTAAGATCCTTGTGAGATCTTTTGTGCAGTCATTTTCTCTCATATATGTAGACAAGACAACTTTGTAGCTCATAACCTAACTAGGCATGCTAGACATGTTACCAATTTATCGGTGTAAATGGAAGATGTCCTCCCACACCTACTTTTTATAACTTTAGCCAACTTTGACCGAGTTTTCTTTTAATAATATTTGGTTCATTTTTCTATATATAAAAAAAAAAATTGATTTAAAAAATAAAAAAATAAAAGCCGTTGCTCATTTGTACATGCTCTTAAATCTTTTTGTTTTCTTTGGCGAAGTTAAGAGTTTACACTCAGATTATTGGAGATTGTGAGATTAAATGTGGAAACTAGAAAGCAATATTAAATAAAGAGAGGAAACAAAAAACTATTAATTAGGTAATGAAGTGAAAAACAATAAGTATATGGTGTTTAAACAGATCTAATTTGTACTAAAATATTCCATTCCAAAACTAACACTAAAACATAATTAACAACACTGTTTGATACAATACCAAAATTTAAGGACTAGTCCATATGTGTAATGCACAATATAATAAGTATACTTTACTAACTGTGTTTTTATTTATTTATTTATTTATTTATAGGTATGATAGAAATTCATTGTATGATATCTGCTCTATGAAGATTGCCCTTATTATTATTCAAAGACGCCCATATCTCTTATTGGATGACTAGAAACTTTTACTATTTGAACTAATTGGAATACACCACTAACTATGCTATTTAGAGCAATCCCGAAATGGTACACTAAAATTGATCTGTATCGAAATATTTCATTCTGAAACGAAATGAACAACGTTGTTTGATATAATACCAAAAAGTTAGACACTAGTACGTATGTGTAATAAATAGTGTAATACGTGTACTTTACTAAATACTTTGTTTTTAGATATGATAGAACTTAAACGCATGACGTCCACTCCATAATGATTGTTCTTATCATCAATGATCAAACTAAGATACTAATTATTTTTTGTGTGTCGGGATTTAAACCTCATATCTCTCAATAGATGTCAAGAGAATTTTACCAATTTTTTTTAGAATATTAAGTATTTTAATATACACATACGGGAAGAGGAGAGAAAGTATTAAAAAAACTAATAATGGTGTATATTCAAAAAGACCTAAATCTTAGATACACAATATAGACTAACTATGAGTTAACTTAATTCATTGCTAACTATGCTATTTAGATGTATTATATATAATAGATGGGTCATGTTAATGGGAGCTCTTAGAGCAATTATTAATAAATCATATTATGAAAGTTTTTAACACCACTTTCGTGAAAAATATAAAAAACTGTCAAAGAATTTAATTACTTTATCATTTTTTCATAAAAATTTTTCTAAAAATAGTTCTTAAACCAATAATTTAGTGACATTAAATACATGAACATAATTTATCTTTATTAATGCACATATAGATTGTATCAAAGCTACTTGATAAGGTTATTGTTTAACCACCATACACTCTCGGTGCGATAGTCATTCTACAATTATAAAAATGTTTTTACAAATATAAATACTTTTGAGATGTGAGGGGTAAGCATTGAGGTTAAAGTCTTTAGTAAGAAGTTTTACACACACATGTACACTTTTATTATGCTAAAAAAAATAATAATAAAAAAAGAAAATAAAAAAAAGAAAAAGAAAAAGAAAAGGGTCATTGATTAACGTGAACGTCTATCTTTATATGGGAAGAGTGGGGACATTCTAGCCTTTTGCCCCTAATTGGTTTTTTATTTAGCAATTTGCCCCTATTTCGAAACTATATAGGGATATGCCCCTGTTTCAATACTCGATTATCCTAAAATCGAGTTTCAATGAAATACTCGATTTGTAGAAAGTCGAGTTATGCCCGATCAAACTTAAAAAAAAAAAAAAAAAATTTGCATGTAACTCGAGCTTAGGGAAATCGAGTTCCATGCAAAAAAATTTTTACAAGTGTGATCGCCCAATATTAGGGAGACCTATAGCGGCGTTTTTAAGCCCTATAGTGACGTTTTTAAGCTCTATAGTGGCGTTTTTTCTAGAAAATTTTTTTATGCCAGATTTCAGTGGCCCTATAGCGGCGTTTTTTAATCCCTATAGTGACGTTTTTCTGGAAAAAAATTTTTACCAGCTTTCAGTGGCCCTATAGCGGCGTTTTTTTATCCCTATAGTGACGTTTTTAAGCCCTATAGTGATGTTTTGGAACTCGATTTTTATTTACTCGAGTTTCATGATTTTTTTTTTTTTTTTTTTTTTAAGTTTGATCGGGCATAACTCGATTTTAAACCAATCGAGTACTTTAAGTAACTCGATTTTAGGGTCATCGAGTATCGAAACAGGGGCACACACCTATATATTTTCAAAACAGGGACAAATTGCTAAATAAAAAACCAATTAGGGGTAAAATGCCAGAATGCCCGGAAGAGAGTGCATTAAATCTACACAATATCGCGCATCCTTCTAAACAGGAAAAACCACCTGAGACAAATGGCAAACTCGCAAATTTCACCCAACCTGAAGCCCAATTTCTCAACCACCCCAACTCTGCACGCAACTATATAAACTCTCCCCCTCTCTCTTTCTCTCTCACACACACACAGTCTCACTCACCAAAGAGACAGTCTCTCTCTCTCTCTTTCTCTCTGCAATGCCATGCCATTTTGCTATGAAAGAAGCACATGTTATTGTTGCTGCAACAGTAGCAGGGCAGCTTTCAAGGCAATTGAGTGGTTCTAATATCGTTTCGATGTGTAATGGTTATCAGGTTAAGGGGGAGTTCAGAAATGTTGAGCAGGCATCAATGAGTAGACTAAATAGGGAGAACATTATGCCATGGGGTCCCAATTGTAATTTTTGTGATGATCATTTGGTTGGGTGTGCTTATCTACCGAGATCTTCATGTACAGATGAAAGGGTTTGGGGTGGCTTAAATAGTGGCATCCGCAACCATAGGTTTAGTGTAAATGATACTAGGAATCAGCAGATTTGTTCCAATCATGTAAGTATCCATCAGAACAATCCGGTTGAGATGGGGAACCATCGGACTGCTAGGTTGGATGGAAGGGTTTCAGTGGGGAAATTCGACCATGGGCTTAGGCCAAATTCGAACATATTAAAGCAGGGTCAATCTATGAGGGTTTATTATCCCAATTTTTGGAAACTGTGGTCTGGTTTGCCTGATCAAGCATTGGAAGGAAGGGTGAGAATGATGGATTCTTCCTTGAATAAAGGTACTTCCTCTCTTGATGTTCAATATGGTAATGAGAAATTAAGAGAGCAGGTTTGCCCTAAGTTGATGGATCAAATGAAGTTTCACCCAATCCTTCCTCTCAGAATACAACCAAAATGGAAAATGATGACGTGCATGCAGAAGAGCTACAACAAGACCCTCCATCTGGTTTAAGCATTGATGAAAAGGTACTAACTACAGATATTTTATTTCTTTTATTAGAAGATTTAAGAAAAATATTGCTAAATTCAGTGGCCGATAGTTGGCTTTGAACTTTGATGCCTTTGACTTACTAATGATTTTTCTGGTTTCTTAGGCTGACAATAATGAAAGCTCTAAATGCTCTAAGGTAATTGGTGGAATGCCTAGTGACCTAAATGCATTTTATACTCATCTAGCCACTAGAGAGCTGCAGGTAATTTGTTAAACATATACGATTTATAAGTCTTTAAACTTGGTAGAGGTTGAGCTGAGCAAAGTATAACAGAAAATGTTCTTTTCTGCTTTGTTCTGCAGACTATTAAAAATACCGACCTTGAATATATAAAGGAGCTTGGTTCAGGCACATTTGGAACCGTTTTGTATGGAAAATGGAAGGGGTCTGATGTTGCCATTAAGAGGATAAAGCCAAGTTGCTTCACTGAAGGTTCATTGAAGGAGGACCGATTGGTAATTTTCATATTTTCTTCCCGCAGTTCCACTGTTAAATTTATTCTGTCATCTGATCACATTGGTTTGCTTAGTCATGTACAATCACCTGTCTATTATAATCCATACAATTTCATTTTCACTTGAGTGGTTTGATCTTTGAGTTAAATATTGCTCTAACCTATTGAATGATGATCATTCTCTTCTAAATTACGTTTCGTGTAAAGTTTGTTTGATTTTTTTTTATTTTTTTTCTTTTTGGTTGAACTTATTTGTGTTTTGATACCTGAGTAGGAGATTATTTTGTTTTTGAGCTGCTGATTTGGATATGTCCTACTCGCTCAGTTTTGAAGCTTTCAACTCATGTCCCTTATTTTTCCTACATCAACAGTTAGCATAAATTTAAAATCAGTAAAATATCAGAAGAGATGGAAATTATGTGCATAGGATGGTGATAAGGAAACCCTAAAGATGATGCTTTCCAGGGAAGAAAGCACTAGAGAGGAAATAGGGAAATGTCTGTGTGTTATTGTCAGCACTATGAATACCTGCATATTATCTCAACTTAATTGTTTCTATCTACGCCTTTGCAGGTTGCAGACTTTTGGAGGGAAGCTCACTTACTAGGTCAGCTTCACCATCCAAATATTATGGCATTTTATGGTGTAGTTAGGGACGGACCTGTGACAAATTTGGCAACAGTGACAGAGTACATGGTCAATGGCTCCCTACAACAAGTTTTGCGAAGAAAAGATCGGTATGGTATCCAATCTTGTTTTATGGTTCAATCTATAATTCATTCAGTTCAACTCTTTACTGCAAATTGTGTTTGATTGTTTTCCATCAATACAGGACACTTTGCTTCTCCTTTTTTATGTGATTATCTTAAATGGATGTTAAACTGACCTTGATTTATATATTGATCAATTCTGAAAATGGACATTTATGGAAGGATTCCATGAGTTTTTGGACCTCCATAATATGTAAAAATGTTCCACAATGTTGAGGATCCTGGATTTAGCTTATATATCTCTTTAGGCTAACCTTCATATTCAGCTATGTTATAATAGTGCATATTAATGTGCTTTATTTTGCTTCTTGATTGTGTGCACAAAAGAGAAAAAAATATATCAAAAAAAGAAAAGAAAAGAATTTTAGATAGCATCTGTCCATCAAATATTAAGGGTATATTAATATATCGCATGTGAATGTATCAAGTATCAAACGTCTGTCATGATGTAATCATATGGGAATAAGAAAATATTACAGAGTGAGAAGGAACTTAAACAAGCATGTGGAGTGCAGTTTGGTTTCCAGTTATATATATGGTCATGGCAAACTTGCTCAGTGGTATGAGTTGTGTGAGTGAGACCATCACCACTATCATATTGAAAATTCAGATGTAGTAAGATTACACACTGCTGGTAGTCTGGTAGATCATCTAAGGTTAGCTTATACAATATACAGTAATACCCCTAGCTAGAAGTTTCGCATTTTCTGACTATGTTTCCTGCTAGATCTATCATTTTTTCTGTCATTCTTTTGGGCATTAATTTTTTGAACTTCATTGTAGGAACTCATTTTCTATATTGAATATGCCAATTCTCAATTACAGGACAATTGATCGTAGGAAGAGGCTTATTATAGCCATGGATGCAGCTTTTGGTATGGAATATTTACATGGGAAGAACATTGTCCACTTTGACTTGAAATCTCACAACTTCCTTGTGAATATGAGGGACCCTCATCGACCAGTGTGCAAGGTAATCAACCTGATAAGAGCCATCGCTGGTTTTGATTAGAATTTCTTATCTTATACGTCCTTTTTTACTATGTGGTCCATCGTCCTTGGCCTCAGTTTCTTGTTTTCAGAATCTTTCATCATTTTTATTAAACAATGTTGAAACTTTTTCAATCATTCTTTCAGATTGGTGATCTGGGCTTATCAAAAATTAAACAGAGGACACTTGTCTCTGGTGGAGTACGAGGGACCCTACCCTGGATGGCTCCTGAACTTTTGAATAGTGAGAACAGCATGGTTACAGAAAAGGTGAGCATGCCCACTTTAGATTATCAAACATGTTAAGTTTAAATCTGTTGCCATTTACTCTGGCTGTAAAATGTTTTATCGCCTCTTGTAGGTTGATGTCTACTCTTTTGGAATAGTCATGTGGGAACTCTTGACTGGGGAGGAACCCTTTACGAAAATGCGTTCAGAGGAATTAATAGGTATAGTTCAATTTGAAAATGGAAAGTGAGTATATTAAAAACCTCTAATTTTCATTGGTAATTGAGACACTTTGAATAATTTTCAGACTGTATATTGGTAATTTCTTAACCGTCATGAATTCATGATAGTGTTGTCTATTTACAGTCCAAATTATATAAGTTAGGAATCTGAAAACTGTTAGCCATCACATTATATCTGGAGCAATACCTCCACTTAAGATAAATTGGCAATCTTTTCTTACAACCCTTTTGCCCTGTATTTTCTGATAACTCAATTCCCAATTGTTGGTGCTCTTTGCTCGCACTCTCTCTCTAGAGATTTGATCCTCTTAAGGATCTTATCCAATCGATAATCATTTTTTATCTGCACATCTATAAATTCTATGCTATTGAAGAGGTCAATGACATGGATCGTTTAGCTCTAACAGAATCTCAATAATGTTCATATAAATTAAGTGGTGTTTGAATATATATATATATATAATATTACATTATATTTATGTGTAAACTGGACAACAATTAACCCAAAGTGCATGATTTTGATATAAATACTTGCTTATTATCCATTTATATTAAAGGATGATGATGCAAATCTAGTTGATAAATTTCAGCTTGTACAATCAAAGGCAACCTGCGACCCGAAATTCCAAACTGGTGCGACCCCGCATGGAGATCACTGATGGAGAGCTGCTGGTCATCTGATCCTAACTCTAGACCAGCTTTCTCAGAGATTGCAAAGGAGCTACGTACCATGTCAGCAGCCCTGAACATCAAGTGACAACTCTGAAGTTAAGCCATAGGTTAAACTATAAATCTTGTTTGTAAATATTGTAGGAGCACCAAGAGCAGGGCATGTTGGGTCGTGGTTATATTTTACCGTCCAATGCCGTGTTTAATCTGATGATAACATAACCCTTCATAAGAATAGGTCACGCCAGGTGTTGTTTTTGCAGTCACCGGTGTGATACATCAGTGTATGGGCAGAGGCTGATGTTTGTGAAAGTAAAAGAGCCTGTAATGTGATTTAGTTTCAAATACTTTTTTAAGTCACCAAGGAACAGGCAAGACCTCGATTGAGCTTGTAATTTTTTTGGTCAAGCTTCTAATGGTCATGCACTGCTGTATAAACAGCTTGTAGCTCTCTCTTTTTCTCTATGAGATATAAAGATTACTTCATAGTTCATACTATGCTTTTATTTTGATCTCTGGTAGTTTATGCAGAGTGCAGCTGATCTGGTCATGAACCCGATATTGCCGTTGATAATTTGTAAATGACCAAAATTTCATCACTCAAACATTTAAGGCATTTGAGAAAAATATTTTTAAAAAATGTAGCAATTTGTCCTAGAATCATAGGTTTCTTCTAAAGATTCAGTACAGTTGGAAATAATTCAAAATTACCAGCCAAGGCTTACTACAATCCACTGAGAATTATGTGTCATGAAACAGCTCTGAGATTCCATTTATATGCTACATTTGATTCTTCTCTGTCATCACGTCACTTTCACAATTACTTGGGCCATTTTTTCTTGCGTGCTGGAAGTCTCTTGTGAAATCCCTCCATATTTGTGACATTGGCAAAAATAGAGCATAGACTTCAAGCGAGATCGCCAATCAGTTCTATAGTCCAACTTCAATGGGTATCTCCTCAGGTGCATTTGTAAATTTACCCATTAAAAGTAGAAAAAGAGAAAATCCAATAATTCCAAGTGAAATGGCCCAACTTCCACTAGAAAAAACTTACAAGTTACAACCATAATAATTTATAGGCACTGTTTATGTAACACACTGTGTTTTTATAAATAAACTGAAAACATGAGTCATGTTGTCATCGAACACCCTTTCCAAATAATAATAAATATAAAAAAATTTAGTTAGTTGTAACGTTTTAAAACAATGCTAAAAAGTAGCATCTCGAGTGTCTAAAACTCGAGTTCTAAGATAAAACTCGAGTTTTTAAGTATCGATTTGTGTGCAGATGGGTCTGATGTGGAAAAAAATCCACGTGAAACTCAAGTTTTAAAAACTCAAGTTCCATAAATTGCAGGAAAACGCCGTTATAGGGTTTTAAAATGTCACTATAGGGCTTAAAAAACGCTACTATAGGGCTCCCTAAACCTAGTATGGGTGATCACACTCATAAAAGAATTTTTTGCAGGAAAACGCCGTTATAAGGCTTTAAAATGTCCCTATAGGGATTAAAAATGCCACTATAGGGCTCCTTGAAGTATAGGGTGATCATATAAAAAAAATTTTGCAGGAAAACGCCGCTATAGGGCTTTAAAACGTTACTATAGGATTAAAAACAACGCTATAGGAACTCGAGTTTCTAAAACTCGAGATCTCTGTGGCATTTTCAGTTCAACTCATCCAACAAAACACTCGCAAATCGAGTCTTTGAGACTGGAGTTTTAATATGGATCTCGAGTTTCTAAAACTCGAGATTCTACTTTCCATTATTCTTTCAAACCTTGCCTAACTTACTACATAGTTGCCCCTCACACTATTAGTTTGCCCATTCCCCCCGTTGTCATCCATAGATGTTTCCGTGATTGGGGTATATCCCTCTCTAATTTTCTACGTCTAGAATTTTGGGACATGCAGCATCTCATAAAGGCAATAAAATTATATTACTTGGGCCATTTTTTCTTGCGTACTAGAAGTCTCTTGAAAGCCAAAATGATCATTTGCCATTTTTCCCAAAAGATATAGTAAAATGCCCATGTTCTGAAACTATCTAACAAAATGTCCATGTTTTGAAACTCGATTTTTTTTTTTTAGGAAATCGAGTTTCAATGAAAAATTCAATTTCATGAAAATCGAGTAGTGTGAGAAATTTTACATGGAACTCGAGTTCCATGTTGTTGTTGTTGTTGTTGTTGTTGTTGTTGTTTTTTTTTTTTTTTTTTTTTAAGTTTGATTTCACATAACTTGATTTTCTAAAAATCAAGTTTCATTTTTCATTGAAGCTCGATTTTTAAAAAATCGAGTTTAAAACATGGACATTTTGCTAGATAGTTTTCGAATATGGGCATTTTGCTAGAAAGTTTTGGCGAAATGGGCAAATGCCTATTTTGGCCGAATTTTGAGTCATTGGCAACTATAGAGCATAGACTTCCATGTGAGATTGCCAATCAGTTCTATAGTTAAACTTCAATGTGGTGTTTGGTACGAAGGAATCCGCATTACTTCTAGTATCAAGATTCCTAAGAGTGTGATTCCTTACAATCTGGATGCTTAGGAATGTAGCTATTCTTATGTTTGGTTTCATTGGGAATCTCTTAAGAATCCTAAGAATGTAAGATGATAATGTTTGGTTTATTTCCAGGAATCTTAAATGATTTATTTATTTTTCCCACTATATCTTTAGATTTGAATGTGAACTACTAAGTCCTTTATTAAAAAAATCTTCCTCTAAATAAATAATGAAAAACAAAATATAAATTATTAATAATTTGTTGAGCAACACACACACAACAGCAAAAGTGAATACCTAGCAATAATGAAGGGTCCCTTTCAAACTTTTTTTTTTTCCCCATGTGTGAAACCTAAATAGAACTTTGTTAAAGAATATATCAACAGAGTTGTCTATCTTGTTTATATTATTTTGACAGGAAAAGATAAAGACAATAGAAAATATATTGATGATTTGTTTTATATTTTATCTTAATTGCTTAAATGATAAGGAAAAATAATTAAAATTGTCAATTTATAAAAAATACAATTTCTTTTAAGTTTGGGAATTTGGATTCCCACCTGTTTTAAAGAGAATCCACATTCCTACTAAGAGGGGTTTAAAGGGGGAATCCAGATTCCCCTAGCATCTGATTCGCTGGCGTGATTTATTACTAAACATGGAAATTTTTAAACATTCTTGGGAATCCTAAAACATTACCCATTTACCTCGTACCAAACGACACATGTCATCTCTTTATATATATATATATATATATATATATATATATATATATATATTTTAGGAAGAATGTATCTTATTTTATTAAGTAAAACCAGCTATGTCAACCAATATAACAGGAAATAAAGGTGGTGGAACATTATCCATCCACATTGCAAAATCCAAAACACAAATAGCATGACGAGCTAACTTGTGAGCAACAATATTACCTTCTATCTTTACATGAGAGTAGTGTAATTCAGTAAGAAAAATTAACCATATTTCTAATCTCATCCAACACCAAGCCCACTATTGAAAGGAGCTCTGTACCTTTAAGCAAGGCTTTCATTAACACTAGCGAGCCGGTCTTAAGGATGGCATGTTGAACTCCCAAGTCAGCTGCGAACTGCAAAGCTATTTCGACGACCATCGCCTTGATTTGCAGAGGGCTAAATGCCTAGGAAAGTTGCTTAGACAGTGAACCCAACACCATACCCTCACTATTATGTATGACCACCCCAATCCTTGCTTTGTTCTCCTTTGCGAACCTGGCACTGTCACAATTAATTTTTACCAACCCGTGATCTGGTGGATTCCACTTCTGCACCAAGAAATGGGCTGTTCGAGGAGATGGAGGGAATTTATGAGGTTTCTCACATTTCCCTTCACTGCTAGCTGTGCTTGTATGCCCTGCCTCCTTAGTACCCGTTGTATCAAACTTACTTATTAACTTGTCAATAATTGAGAGTTGTGAAAGGGTTAAATCACCTTAACATTTATTTTCGAAACGTGATTGAGGGAATAAATGATCGTGGCAATTACTTTCGAAAATTGATTGAGAGAATAACGAGTTTGGCTTCTCTTGGTTTAGCACGTTTCCTACCTCAAGCTCCCTTTCCTTATTAGTTATAGATTTTGAATTTGTAATGGACCTGGAATTAATGTCATCCCCTGATTTTTCGATTTCCATAATTGCTTCTCCCTCTCTAGTTCGATCAACCACTATGCCTGAAAATTCTCCTTCCTGTTGCTGAATTGCAGAGGTCTCAAAGGGCGCCTGAAAATTCTCCTTCCTAATGTTTCATAGATACTTTCTACCACAGCCTTATTCATGAATCTATAGGGGACATCATGTACCCTATGGTTGCCACAATGCTTGATTTTGAAACCATTTATAGAGCGCCAGATTTGTTTGGAGGTTCGTGTAACTGCCTCCATCTTGAGGAATCTACTTGTGAGAAATTTTGCAGCTAATGTTAGGACATATGTGTTTCACTTGTTAAGAACATATGTCATTCTTTTTATGTTATTAGCTAATCTTTCGATAAAACGCACTTTACTTGTAATTTGGTAGATTTAGGTGTTCTTAATACTTCAAGAAACTATGTTGAAGTCATCAAGTCTGTCCAAAAAATAAGCTGAGAAGTGTAAGTTTACTAAAGCTTAACAGCTATCTCGACAGCTAGCATGTGTCGAAGTTTAAGAAGCTATTCAGCCTGTGTGCTCGACACTTGCTCGACATCTTCCATCTGTCAAGGTTTAAGAAAGAAATAGAAATTTTGATCTATTTTCTTGGAATCCATGAATGTATCTTTGGGCCTTCTTTTCTTCTAACCCTAGACGTATAAAATGATTTTTTTTTAAGGGTTGTCAAAGAGGACACAAGTTGAACAAGTTTTGAGAAAAGTTTGCTTAAGCAAATTGTGATCGGAAACAAAGTTTTGCCCTAGTTCATCATTTTTGAAGAAGTTGTCGTGTATGTGCACCATAGGGTTTTATGACCAAGCATCTTCTTGATCTTCATCGTGGATGAACTGAAAAGCTTTGCAACTAACAATCTTCTCTAGTTGGTGATTGAAGTTGCGTACTAGGATCTACGCAATTGGTTAGTCACGTACTTGGGAGCCGTGCATCAAAATAAGAAATTGTCACTACAGAATAAGTCCAATTAGGTATTGGGGTAAGGGTTCAACTATAGATTGGTATAAGGTACTAGGATTTCTTTACTTGTAATAGCTTGTTGTGATAATAGTGGAATTTTGGGAATGGTGACCTGAAATCACCTGGTGGAGTTTTTGCCATGTAGGTTTTCCCCGATCGTAAACAAATCAATGTGTCAAATTTATTTTCCGATGCACTTAGATTAATTGGTGATTTGTTTGTACTACCACACGCTTTGCATGTTAATTGGATTAATTAATTAAACTTAGCTAATTAATTAATTTAATCATAAGGGGTCAATACATGTCTGGCCTATCAGCTAAGATGAATTCGCTTGATCTATGGTCCTTTGGAAGAACGTAGCTAGATTTCTCTCAATCAAATAGTGAGAGATTATTCCATCTATTTGCTAACTACTCCATTACAGTGATGGTAAAAATTTTGAAGTGTTTCCCTGACCTCGAACACAAAAAAAAAAAAAAAAAAAAAAAAAAAAAAAAAAAAACCACAAGCTCGAGAGACACTTGGTATCTCAAGAGGACAAGACTCTCCTTTGAAAAAGGGACAAAAAACTTCTATTGCCTAAGAGAAGAGGAGAACCCTACTTTCTTAGCGACAGAGAGACAACATGTATCTCTTTATATAGTTAACATCAATAATTCCAAGTGAGATGGTCCAACTTTTGCATCCTACTCAAAAAAAAAAAAAAAGAAAAAAAAAATCTTTTGCCAGAAAAAACTTACAACCATAATAATTTGAGTCAAAATTTTCTATTACACTCTTCTTGCTCCACTATATACTTCATGAATAAAATCATGACACATGTCCATCTATTTTATTAAATGCTAAATTTATGTCTTCTATTATTTCCATTACCTAAAACAAAATATGCTACGTCCACAATATTTTTACAACATTTTCACAATAAATCATAAGTGGTTAGTTGTTATTGGTTCAAATTTGAACCTAACACTAAGATTACTTTTTTGCTCTAACAATAACAACCAGTAACAACCTGCTACTTAAGATTTGTTGTAAAAATGTTGTGAAAATATTGTATACATAGTATTTCTTAAACAAACAAATAAATAAAAACCTATCATATTCCCACTGCCCCACCAACACCTTTGCTAGCAGCCAAGAGATAAGAGATAAATTTAATCTCTTCTAAAGGATTACACATAAAGATAGTAATGTGTTGGAGTAATTCTTTTATCATCGTTCTATTTTGAATCCATTTACTTCTTCCTTGGGTCCAAAATAGTCCAACCATGATCTCTATCACTCACATGCAAAGATCATCATGTAGTCTCCACGAACCATTCATTGCAACCATCTGCAATAACATTGACCCAAATTGGTGCAACCAAACAACACCATGTGTGGCCACCGAATAAAGGCCATATATTTTGGCTAGAAAACTTGTTTTGCTCTAGTTGCCATCTTCTTCGTGGGTTTGGGAGGGACAAAAGTGGAAAAGTGATGAGTTTTATCAGAGGCATTAGGCTTAGTGGCAGTGGTTGGCCATGACTGCAATGGCTTCTGGTGAAGGTGGTGGTGAGGCAATGGGAATATGATGGGTTATTTATTTATTTATTTAAGGAAATTGAAATAATAATAGAAGACATAAATTTAGCATTTAATAAAATAGATAAACATTTGGCATATTTTTATTTGTGAAGTTTATAGTGGAGCAAGAAGAGTGTGACAAAAGATTTTTACTCGAGATGGGGGCCTAGGGGGGCCATGGCCCCTTGATTTTTCAAAAAATATAAATTTAGATATAAATTTAAATAATGACCCCTAGATTTTTACTAATAACATGTAACTCATTTATTTAGATGTTTAATACATCATTTTTACTGCTGCACACCCTTGTTGCAATGGTCACTCCACAAGTATAAATGCTTGTGGGGTGTGGAGGGTAAGGGCTGGGGTTCAAGTTCCCAGGAGAGAATTTCACATACATATACATTAAAAAAAAATCATTTTTGTTTCCTCTAATTACTCTTATACCATACACAACTCATTAATTAAAACATTATTTAATGTATTTCATTGAAATAAAAATGTTTAGGCAAAACTACACTGTTGGTCCTTGAAATTTACCCTATAAGAGCGATTGGTCTCTTTAGTTTCAAATGAACACTATTGGTCCCTTAAATTTTAAAAATGAGTAATATTAATCCTTCTGTTAACTTTCGTTAGTTTATTGCTTATGTAACTAACGAAATAGTAACTTAACAATATTTTTTTTATGATGTGGCATTTTTTTAATAAAAGAATTACAAAAATTATTTTACAGTCAAAAGAAACCCATTAATATCAAAATATTTACACCATGTTTATTTTTTTGATAATCTGCAACGTATTACTTAAAAAAAGGAAGCACACAGGGGACAATCTGCCTTATAGCAAGCGGATAAGGCAAGGGGCAGATTTTCCTTTTTGAAGAAAAAGGAAAGACAAAACTCTAAAGCAGACTTAGCTATGAGGTGAACTACATTGTTACAAGACCTTCTGACCCAAACAAAAGCAACAGAAATAAAACAATCTACAAGGGTAAGGAAATTGGAACGAGGAATGAGCAAAGTCCACTGGCAAGGGAGGTTGGGGCTGTTGATGGCATCAAAGCAAATTTTGGAATCTCCTTCGAAGATTATGTGCCACCAATTCTCAGCTTTGGTGAGTTAGACAGCCTATAGGAGAGCTTCAGTTTTAGCAAGGAGTGGTGAAGATTTCTTGGTGATTCTTGCCTAAGTCTTGACTGGAAAGCCAAGATGGTTCTTGGTTACAACAGCGATGGCAGCATGGGATTCAGATAAGGTGGCATCAACATTAAGCTTGATCCAACTTAAAGGGGGGCGGGGGGTGTCCAAAGCTACTGAGGAGGCTCAGGTAAGGGGGTAATGATGACTGGATGGAGCGAGGAGTATTCATGGAACCTGTTATGAATGAGCTAGGTAGATGCAATTACATCCCAGGAGGTAAAGTTATGCAGCATATTGTTCCTGGAGTGCCAAATTTCTTCCATGGTAAGTGCCATCATAAGAGATAACTGCCATTTTTGGTGTGTAGTTTCAAAGCCACTTGAAGAATTCAGCACAAGTTTGACGATGTCCTTAGGATGTGGTGAAGTATGAGCTCAGTTTTGAGACCCTAACAGGCAGAGAACCATAAGGCTCTGGAGGCAGAACATCTAAGGAATAAATGGTTGATTGTCTCCACCTCTTACTTGCAACAAACGTAGCTTAAATCCTCAATTTGAAACCTTAGCATAAGATTCTCATTGGTAGGTAGGGCGTTGACCCCGATATTCCATAGGAGGATTTTGATCCTTTCGAGGACATTCAAATTCCACAATTTGACCTAGTTAAGTCCAAAATTGGGGGTGTGGGTGCGGAAGCACGAGTAGCAAGATATGCTAACTTTATCGAGAACCTGCCTTTGGAGTCAGGGATCCAAATGAGTTTATCTAGAGAAGGTTTGAGTAGGAGTGGTATGGAGAGAATTGTTTGTACTGAAGCGGTCTCAAACAGCTCCCTGACAAGATTAGGCTTCCAACAGTGGAGGTCTGGGTCAATGAGGTGGTTCACAAATAGTGGCTCATGTGAAGCTAATTCATCTTTTGGAGTAGGAATGAAACCTTGTATCTAGGGAACCCAAGGGTTTTCCCAGACATTGATGGAAGTTCCATCCCCAATGGAGTAACATGACCCCTTTACTATGACTTTCTTTGCTTGTTCAATTGCCCTCCATATTGATTATGCACGCTAAGGGGGGTCGAAATGAAGCCAGTTGTTACTGATTTTATATTTTACTTTCAGTGTACTCATGCAAAAGGCTATCTCTCTTAGCTGCAATCATCCAGGGGAGTTTGGCTAATAAAGCATTGTTGATATCTTTAGCTTTTTTGAAGCCAAGGCCTCCTTGCTTCTTCAGGTAACAAATCTTGTCCCACGACTTCTAAGCCATAAGTCTACCATCCTGACTTTTGGGTTTCCACCAGAATCTTCTTATGGCTGAGTTGAGGTTATTACAGATTTTATTAGGTATGATGAAGGTTGACATGGTGTAATTGGGGATGGTTTGGGCCACCGAGTTTATGAGAGTTGCCCTTCCTGCCCAAGATAAACACTTACTTCTCCATCATGCAAGTCTAGCCTCTAACTTTGTTTGTAGATAGGCAAAGTCCTTAGATGGGGCTCTGGTTAAGAGGAGAGGTGCTCCTAAGTTCGTGGCATCTTTTTTGATGGATCTGATGTGGAGGGTGTTTTTGATAACCCTTTGTATAGGTCTTTGAGTGTGCTTGGAGAAAAAAATGTTGGACTTGTTCCTATTAACAAGTTGACCAAACCAAAGGCAATATTTGTCTAGGATCCAAGAAATGGTAGTTGCATCACATGGCTGATAATCATCCCCCTTTTGCTTGTCTTGATACCGCTAATACTCTTTTACCTAAGCTCTTGATCGAGAAGTCTTGAGAGGATTTCTTGTTCGAGTATGAACAAATAGGAAGAGAGAAGGTCTCCTTGCCTCAGTCCTCTGCTAAGCTTGAAGCTCTCAATTTTGCCTCTGTTGACCAGAATTTCAAAAGAGACTGTTGATATGCATGAAAAAATCTAGCTGGAAGAGGTCTCATTGATTCCCAAGTGGAGGAGTACTATCTTGATGAACTTCCAACTAACTCAATCGTAGGCTTTTTGGAGATCTAATTTGATTGCCATAAGTCCAGGTTTGGTTTTGCTTGTTTTGAAATTGTGAAACATCTCCTGGACGATGACTTGGTTCTCCATAATCCATCTATTTAGGATAAAAGCAGACTGAGTTCAGGAGATGATTTTGTCAAGGTGCGGCTTGAGCTTTGCAACTAGAAGTTTAGAGATTATTTTGTAAACCATGTTGCAGAGGTTTATAGGTCTGAAATGATTAACAGTGGATGGATTCGTAACTTTAGGAATGAGAACAATGAAAGAGCTATTTACCTCCTTGGGCATGGATCTGATGTGGAAGAAAGATGTGACTGCCTTGATGACGTCATTCCCTATGGTCGGCCAGAGGTATTTATGGAAGATTGTAGGGTAACCATCAAGTCCAGGTACTTTTAGGCCTTGCTTGTTGAATAGAGTGGATTTTATCTCCTTTAGGGTGGGGATTCTGGAAAGCTCTGTATTGTCATCTTCAGTGATGCTTGGGAGAACCAAGTACTTGAGATGAGGTGGGAAGTTTTCATCCTCCTAGTTGAATAGATTCTTGTAATTGTCCAAGAATAGACTTTTGATGGAGTTAGAGTCTGTGAGCCAAGTACTATTATCATCTCAGATTGCGTCGATGTTGTTCTGTTTATGCCTGATTATTGTTGATAGATGGAAGAACTTGGTGTTTCTATCTCCGAGCTTGAGCCACAGCTCTCTAGATTTTTGGCGCCATAAAGATTCACTTCTTAAAATCCATTCAGATAATTCAGATTGAAGTGCTTCTTCTAGAGGACCAGTCTTTTCTGAGGGAGGTTCAACTTGAACAACCATAATGTTTTGCAGTAAAGAGTTTATCTTGTCTTGGCAGTTTCCAAAGACCTCTTTATTCCACTTCCGAAGGGTGTCTCTAGTTAAGGCTTGCTTCTTGTATAATTTGATGAACTCTAATCCTATGACATTCTCATTCCAAGCAGCTTCTATGATAGAAGAGCACTGATCGTCTCTAAGCCAGGTTACTTCAAATCTGAAAGGCAGTGAGCAAAATTGGACTGTGGATTGGTGTCAAGGACAATTGGCACATGGTCAGAGCCGATGGCTCCCAGATGGGAGATGGAAGCTCTCAAGAAAGCTATTCTCCATGAAATATTTGCTATGCCCTTATGAAGCCTTCTTTTGATTGAGGCACTGCCCCATTTGCCTTTTACCCATGTATATTTACTGCCCGTGTAACCTAGGTCGATAGCCCCAAATTCAAACATCAGTTCATTGAGGTAATTAGAGCTAGATTAGCAGCCTTTCTTCCCCCTTAATGCCTCGTCTTCATTGAGTATGAAATTGAAGTTGCCCATGCATATCTAGGGACCTTGATGGGCCTCTAGAAGAGCTGTGAGCCCTTCCCATGCCTTTTCTTTTTTGAAAAATATGGGGGGCCGTAAAATTCGACCATGAACCACTCACAAATGGCATCAGAGATGGAAATGGTAATGAGGTTTTTGCTGAATTCTATCTCCCTAATGGACCAACCGTTCTTCCACAAAACACTCAGACCTCTTGCTTTTCCATTAGCTTCAACAACTAACATATTATCAAATCTAATAGCATTTTTAACAAAATCCATCCTACTAGTGAGAGACTTTCTGACAGGAAAATTAAATTAGGCTTGGCCTTTTTTATTTGAGCCTTTAAGGCTCGAACTATCGAGGCATTACCTATGCCTCGACTGTTCCAACTGAGGAGTTTCATGGTGACTGTGGGGGCTTGGTAAGGCCCACCTCCTCAGCCATAAAATTATGAGTGACAGAGTAACCAGATGTGTGAAAGTAGGGGGGAGATAACCTTCGAAGGAGAGACTTACTCGCAGGTTCTTCATCCTTGTTCTTCTAGCTTTCATTTTGTAAAAGTTGTTCCAAACCCGACTAGGGAATGAGTGTGGCAGAGTCAGGATCAAAATAGATTGGCTTCAGTCCGTACACAGCTTTTTTAAGGCATTTGGAAAAGGCTTCATGTGCTCTTACTGTGCTTTTTCTTCATGCCCTATGACACTACATTTGTAACAGTAATTTGCGAGTTTTTCGTATTTTAACCTAATCCATGTATTGCTCCTAGTCGGTCTGGAAAGGAAAAAGCCTAGGATGAGAGGCTTTTATGTTGGGATGTCCATGCGTATCTGTAGGAATTTTTTCCAGCTACCTCCGGGTTCTCCTACTATATCAAGTTGAAGGACCTGACCAATATGAGAACCTATCCTTCTCAGGTTGCTTTCAGATCTCCATAAGGTTAGGAGTCCGTGGATTTGGACCTAGGATGTGGATGTAATGAAGTTGACCTCTTACCATGTGATGTCTAGGCTCCATCTTTTGAGTATGAGGTGTCCTCCTTTACACGACCACAGCCCATGGAGTAAGCTTTATGCATACCCATTTCATGCTGGAAGGAAAACATGAATATCTTTTTGTCAAGCTTCTTTACTTCCATGGGGTAGACAGGTTTCCAAGCTTTGAGGGTGATGTCTTTGACGTAAGTAAGGCTTAAGTCTTTGGGCGTGATAAGCTTGGCAAGCAAGGTAAGCTCCAGGGAGCTGTTGGGATTTTGGTTTAGAGGGAGCTCGATCCTAACGTCTTCACAGGATATTCACTCTACTCAAGTTACGAGGTCGAAGACCTCCATGTTTGGGTGGAGGGTGTGGGATGGAAAGTCGTATGTGATGTTGGGTAAGGTGCTCTTTGGTGGGGATAGGGATGAGGATGGGAAAGAAAGGGGGAGAATGGTGTGGGGTACAGGGGAGTGGTGACGACGTAGGGAGAAGGACGGGGAAGGGACAAGTTTAAAAGTCAGAATAAGCACAAAGCTCCATAAATGAAGAGCATGCTATCATAAACAATAGCACAACAACAAATAGCCAAGTGAAAAGTTTCCCTTTGCCCGTATTCATAGATATGCAATGAGTCCCAGAATGGTTACAATCTATGGTATCCAAAAAAGAAAAAAAATAATTGATATAATCTAAGCTCAGCAATCCTATGATATGAGAAAGATACATTCATCTGTGTTTGATTTTATAATGAATAGATCTATGATGTAGAACAGACAGCACAAGCCTTCATAAAACAGCAAGGGCACCAAAAGTCACGGTGCAAGATCAAGGGAGGATGCCAATAGAGGCCATTGGGGCAATAGCATCAAAATTGCATGAAATTTGGCAGGTTGAAGGGAAATGACACTATAATCCAAACTCAAGTTTCAATTTTTTCCTAAATTTAGGCAAATTCCTTCGTTAAGACCCTGAAAATCGTGTATTTGCTATTTATAATAATATTTATTTTTCCTTAATAACTTTTAGTTTAAAAGTTAGAATAAGGTCTTGTTTGTTTTGGGACGTCTCTTAGAGACAGTATTTTCAATTTTTGCAATTATTTCAAACGTTGAGTCCAAGTCTGAGGGAAGACACAATAAAGTGGGCTTATCCTCTGTTTTCTGCCGCAGAAGACTTTTCTCCAGTTTCTATAGCAGGATTGACATTTCTGCCGCAGAAGGAACTTTTCTTTGATTTCAGCCATAGAAGGAACTTTTCTGCTGTGCAGTAATACTTTCTACTATGCAATGAAGCTATCTGCTGTGCGATAAAGCTTTCTGTTTTGCAGTAAAGTTTCTTGCCAAAAAGCCTCCTGCTGTGCAATACAGCTATCTGCTGTACATTAAAGCTTTCTACTGTGCTTTAAAGCTTTTTGCCGTGTAAATGACTACTCTTCATTTTTACTGTAGAAATATTTTTCCACTTCCTTGGCCTGGCTTGTGCGCAAGCCACACCACGTTTGCTTAAGTCTGTTTATAAGCTCACAACAGGCAAAGTCATTGTTAAGAGGTTATAACAGGCGGACATAATATAGATATTGTAAAGAAAGTACAGTCACTATTCCTGCCACAATAAATAGAGTAAATGGCTTAAAAGGCCTCATGTTCAAAGAATAAAACTTAAACAAAGAGTAAAACGAGGTTAATAGAATCAAAGAAATGGGTCTGCCACACCAAGTATTACTGCGGGACTCTAACCAGGGAAGGGAAAACTGCTCCCTCAACGCAAGTAACTTCAAGGAGAAATTAATTGCTTTGAGAGGCCAGCCCCAAATGGTATGTGCCAGGGTATGAGTCATATTTTCCTTCAATAGAGAGCAAGGCTATTGAGGGAGAGAGGGGGTTAACCCATTTGGGTGCATGCCTGCCATAAAACACTCTGTTTTTCCTTCTTCCTGCTCTGTTTTTTTGTTCTATCTTTTCTCTCTGTTTTCTTTCTTAGAATTCTTGCCTTTCTTTTCTTTTTTTTGCTTTCTTTCTTTCTTTCTTTCTTTTCTTTTGTTTTCTCCTCTTTGTTTTCTTTTTTTTTTCCTCTCTGTTTTTTTTTTCTTCGAATTCCCTCCTCCCCCTTTTTTTTGTACATAGCTACGAGTCTCTTATATAGAGCCTGCTGTGATCAGTTTTACTGTTCTAGCCCCTTAATGGCCCTTGTCTGGTATGGGAGCCTTTTGCCGACCACTTACTGAGTCAATGGTTCTGACTACCACCATTGACCTGTGGCTTTCAGACAATGAAGGTTCATTTTCAACTCGTCCAGTGTGTACCCTCTCCCTTTCGGTCTCTCATGGCATGCACCCAGTGGTTCTTACCCAGTCTTGCCTCTTTTGGGTGGCATGTCATCCCAGCAGGACTGTGCCCACCAAAAGAGCCTGGGCAAGAAACATAAGAATGGGTTTCCACTCCTCTCCCCACCACCAGACTGTGCCCACCAGACTGGGTATAGGCTGGTGATGCCTGGGTCGTACGCATGCTTTACCTTCTTGATGTTTCATACGTTTACTAAGGTCTAAGAATAGGTGTGCATATCCTGCCATGCGCTTTTTGGCTTTTTCTGGTGTGGGTTGCATCTCCAACATTTATGACTTGTCCCTTTCTTTGGAGGGTTGGGCCTTGTTGGATCATTGGGCCTTCCTTTAGTTTGGGTGTTTGTTTCGTGGCTTGGCATCTCCTGCCATATCAGATTGTTATTTCTGCTGCTTATCTCAATCCTACCAGGCCCTTTTGGGCCTACCGTGTGATTTTCTTCTTAGTTTTTCATGCTTTTTTTTTTTTTTAAATTTTTTAATTTTTTTTTTTTTTTACAAAAGGATTTGGGCCTTTGTGGGTCAAATGATGTTGACTAGATCAAAAGGGTCTTGGGCCCAATTTATCTTCATCTGCTGAAGCCATCCTGCTAGAGAATTGTATTATGCGGCAAATTTGTATTCTGCGACAAACATGTATTCTGCGGCAGATTTGTATTTTGCGGTAGATTTGTGTTTTGCAACTTACTGGGCTTTCTTCCTCATGGGCTTTTGGATATGGGTTAACAAAATTGGGCATAAAAAATTAGCCCTCTGAGCATATGGATTGCTCTTGCAATTCGTATGCGAAAACTCATGCAGTTTTCTTCCGAAGGTTGTTTCATAACTCACATGTGAATGCCTCTCTTCTTTTCTTCATGGGCTTGCTATTTCAATCTTTACTCTCCCTAGGCAAGTCATTATCTTTCTTTCTACAAATTTATAACCCTCCAAGGGTAGTCGAAAAAGTTGTTCTTCATAAAGGTGGTAGTTTTGTTGCTGTCACCCCAAAGTGAGTTTGTTGAAAGCTTTGCATCTCTTTCTGCTGATTGCCTACACGTTATTATTTGACTTGTGCCTGCTGGGCCTCTATGGGCCTGCTGTATGCTTTCCTTTTGCTCTCCATGACTTGTGCCTGCTGGGCCTCTTTGGGCCTGCTGTATGCTTTCCTTTTGCTAAATTCCATTAGCCCAGTACTATCATTGGGCTTGTACTATACTGTTTCAGGCTTTCTTGGCTCATTTCATTGTTTTCGGGCTCCTTTGTCCCATTTTATTCTTTTGGGCATCCTTGGCCCATTTCATCACTTTCAGGCTCCTTTGTCCCATTTGGGCTCTTTTGTCCCATTTCATTCTTTTGGGCATCCTCGACCCATTTTATCGCTTTCAGGCTCCTTTTTCCCATTTGGGCTCTTTTGTCCCATTTCATTCTTTTGGGCATCTTCGACCCATTTCATCGCTTTCGAACTCCTTTGTCCCATTTTATTATTTTGGGCATCCTCAACCCATTTCAATTCTTTACTCCCATGGGCTTTTACTAACTTCATTGGGCTTCCCCGGCCCAATTACTGTTACTCATCCTTGGGGCTCATGGACTTGCCATCAACCCCTTACTTTCTTTGTTTACATTACTTTGGGTCTGTTGTGGCCCATTCTCACTTTTCTACATCGTATACTACCCATGGGTTTGCTTTCTCTCTTTCCTAGCTCCTTTAAGCCCGTTTGCTTCCTCAAGGCCCATTTGTTTATTTCATGGATCTGTGATCCATTATTCCTGCCATTCGGGCTTAATGGTTTTCTTCTTACTTTACTAACTCTTTTCTTCCCATATGGTTTTCATTCAAAGGGATTGTTGATGATGATGATGTGTGCATCCTTCTCTTTATCATTTCTTTGCTTGTTTCTTGGTTTGCTTGTTGGAAATTCCTTGTGATCTTAGACTTCTACAATGGTACTCAGTTCTTTATGTCTGCGACAATTTGTATACTTATTTTTTCACGTTTCTGCCACAGCACGTACTCATTTCTTTATGTCTGCAGCAATTTGTATACTTATTTCTTTACGTTTTTGCAGTAACACGTACTCATTTCTTTGCTTTTGTAGGGATAAATACTCATTTCTCTGCTTCTGCTTCCATTTCCACAGAATATGTAGACATTTTCTGCTACAATGCATGCACTTATTTCTCTGCGTCAATACACCTCTTACTCTACTTTTGCTAGAGCAGCATCTATACTGTATGAAGTGAAGGTTGTAGTAGATTCTGCAGCAGAAGAATTAGGCTTGACTGCTTACTTTCCCCACGTATTCCTTTGTATCATCTCTTCACTCTTCCATAAGTGTAGTTGCTCTCTAAGAATGGTTGGAAGACACAAATGTCGTGGAATCCTTCGTTGTTGGGTTCTTCTCCATTATGATGTTCTACGTCTTTGTAGAATGCTTAAAATTGGCTCTCTGGATTTCTTTGACTCTTCTTTCTCTTGCCAACTTCGCGAACGACACTTTTGTGGAGCAAGGATCCTTCTTACAGTCTTTATTTTTCTTTTCTTTTAACCACCTAATGTTGCTTCATCAAAACATCTCTGCCACTTCACTTTCTGTAAGTAGAGTTCTTTCACAAGAGGAAAGCTTCCTCTAAGTGTGTAGATCAAAGGGTGGTTTCACTTCCTTTTTCTTGTGCCTTTTTCTTCTCTTTGCATTCACACATCTTCATTTCTTTTGCTCAAAACAAAGCGTAGAGCTAACATTGCAAGCCCTCATCATAGTAGAGTACTCTTTCATTTGCAGATAATACTTTCTGCTGTGTTGAAGAACCCATGTATTCTTTGCCAGGATGAAGTTTTTGCGGAGAAGGATGTTGAGCCTTGTGAAAAGGCAAGTTTCTTTTAGTGATGATGTATTTATGGAATGCCTCCTTATTTGGAGCTGCTACTAACATGAGCAAATGTATTGTTACAATAGTAGAGGACATTTTAGCCCCTAAGATCATCAATACTCTTGTACCTTTGCTGTTTGCATTGCGGGTTGTTTCTGATTCTACCATAAATTATGGTTTTGCTGTAGAATTGATTTTTCTGTAGAAGCGACTGAGTCTGCCACTCATTTTAAGGCGCCTACAAGTGGTGCCACTATAGATGTTCTTCTTTTAAGGGGCAATTAGGATGCTTTCACAAGAAATCTTCACTTTCTTTTCATTTTAAACATTTTCTTTATCATTCTGCCACAACAACTATTGATTCCTTCGTGTTTTTTTTTTTTTTTTCTTTAACATATTCTTCTTGTCATTCTGCCGTAGGCTTTAGTTATCTTTTGTCTATATCTGCGGCTATGCCCTTGGGCCTCTTCCTTCCTTTCATCAAGCCCCTCTAGATCTTCGCATATTTCTTCCGCAAAGACTTCCTTTTCTTTTTCTTTCTACCGCATCTGCATAACTCTCAGAGATGGAGTCATTACTTCTACCAAGCTCATTACCTCTATCCCGCAAACCAAGGAAGAAAGGTGAAAACCCTGTGGTTGACTTTAGTGAATTTCTCTAGAGCATCTGGCAGATGCATTGCCCATCCTCTTGTATACTCTTGGCTCATTTTACTGATGATCTTTAAGCCCCCAAGTGTGGAATGGCCATGGGGTGACCATGCTGTGTAAGTTCTGTGGATGAGTGTGAATCAAGTTGGCCTATAGTTGGCAACTGTGGCATTTTTTTTTTTTTTTTACAAATCCTGCCGTGTCTTTCTTCATGGCAGGCCAGTAGTAGCCCATTTGCAGTAGGCATCAGTAAAGCTTTTTCTTCCCCTGGTGTTCCCTACACTTTCTTAAGTGCACTTCTTTCATCATCTCTTTTGCTTCTTCAGGGCCCAAACACCTCAAAGGGTCCCCGTCGTACCCTTTTTTGAAAAGAACCATGTTATGCAAAAAGTAACGTGTTGCCAACCTCTTAAGCTTGTTTCTTTCACTGTGCTTTTGTGGCGGGATGCCTTCTATTAGGTACTGCGTGAATGGGCTTCTCCAGTCTCCGTTGACGAACACAGTGTAACTTTCTTCTCTATCTGCCACAAGCTGGTAGGTCCTGCACTGGGTTTAGACTTGTTCTGCGTCTTTACCCATACTTGGTCAATAAAAACCTGCCCTTTGGAGTTTGTGGTAAAGGCTAATTTCTCTGCAGGATCCACAGGTCCTGTCGTGCACTTCTTTCAACCTTCTCTGAGCCTTCTTCTAATTAGGTAGTAGAAGACCCATCAAATTTCATTACCCATTTCTCTTTGACTTCTTTTGCCATGGCTACTTCTCTTGGGACTTCATCATCTAGCGAGAATTCTTCCTCTCTTGGAAATTGTGCCAAATCTGCTATAGTTTGGCTTTTTACCGCCCTAGGTGTCCCCATTCTCAGGTCGTATTTTGACAATTGTAACAACCACTAGGACATTTTGCCAGAGAGAACCAGTTGTCACAACAAGGCTTTGATGGCATGGGACTTAGTCATCAGCCACACCTTGTAAGCCAAGAAATAATGGCGTAACCTTTGCGAAGCATTCACAATAGTCAAGCATGCCCTTTTCTGCCCTTAGGTAACGAGTTTTCCGTATCTTTTAGAGCATGACTGATGTAGTAAACTGATTGCTCTATGCCACCTCCATCTTCTTGGGCAATCAATGCACCTATGGCATACAAGTTAATGGCTAGGTAGAGTAACAATGGCTTTTTTGCGGATTGGGGCCTGCACGGTAGGAAGGTTCATCATGATCTGTTGTAGTCTTTTGAAGATTGCTTGTTGTACCTCTTTCCTCAAAGCTTTGCCCCTTTTATCTCAGTGTGGAATACCTTGGCAGGCAGTGTGGAACACCCTAGCAGGTTGGGCCACTGGCTTGGCCTCGGGGTCCACACTCAATGTATGCACTATTAGCCCAATATCCCATCCTGGCATTTCCACTATAATCCCATGTGAAGACATCTTTGAATTCTTTCAGCAACAGTATCAATTCTGATTTTTCTTTTTCTGTCAAACTTGTACTAATTGAGATGGGCCTTGGTCCTTGTGAAACGAACCTCAGGTTAACTTCCTTCATTTCTTCTTCTGCCACAACCTATACATCCTTTTCTTCCACAACTTCTTTGTTTTTCACTTCATTAATCTCCTCCTCCAAACTTTCTTGAACCACGCAACACATCAAGCTTTTGTAGAAGATACATGATGTTGCTGCTTCATATTGATACTCTAAGCACTTTACGGTAGGCTTTCTAAATTTACTGCAAAATGGGCCTTAGCCCCCCAGCATGTGAGACAACTGGATGAGTCTTTAGCCTTTTAAAGAAGACTTCCCAAATTTTGTTACAGAATGAAACAGCCCCTGGTATACAAGAATAAGCCTTTAGCTTTTAGCAGAAGGCTTTTCATGTTCACCACAGAATGAGCTTTAGCCCCCAGCACGTGAGACAACTGGATGAGCTTGATATCACCTTCTCTTGGTGTTGATGCTCCATCATATGGTTCATGCATTCTTTAGTAAAAAAAATTAGATGCTATGGATCTACAAGTTGCCATATTATAGAAATTCTTCGTTGCTAGAGAATTTGGGAAAAAGTTACTTCCTAAGCATGCTTTGACTTCATTCCACTGCAAGTACAATTGCTTCCCATGTGTTTTCTACTACATATGATTGTGGCTATAGCTCTTTTGTAGATTCTTTCTAAAGATTTGTAATCATGTCCTGCCATACTACTCAGTCATTACTGCTGCAATGACTTGATCCTGCTAGGCCTTTCTAGGCCTACCGCTTATTCTTTCCCCAATAGCTTATCTGGCCATGGGTTTTCTTACTCATGGGCTCCTGCATCCCTTGTGTTTTTTCTTGGGCATCCTTGACCCATTTGCTTTGTCTTGGGCTTCTTCGGCCCATTTGCTTGTCTTGAGCTTCCTTGGCCCTTTTCCTAACTTTATGTTCCCATGAATTCTTGATGGGGTAATGATCACTTTTGTTGTAGAAGATAATCACATTGGATTTGTGATTGCACTTAGAAAGTTCAAGAATTCAATATTAAATTTTGTGGTAGGATATTCTGCAAAAAGACCTGCTGGAATAAAAAATTCTGCTATAGAATATTCTATCGCAGAATATACTGCTGTGAGCAGTCTGCTGTGATATTTGCACTTTGGCTTCTAAAACTTTCTGCTACAAAATGTTCTGTCGATGATCATTCTGCATTTTTTGAAATTTAGTAGATTCTACTGTAAACAGTCTGCTAGAGGATCTCTACTTTTTGCTACGAAATTTCTACAGAGGGACATTTTGCACTTTTGAATTTCAGCAGATTCTGCTATAAACAGTCTACCAAAAGACCTGTACTATCTGCTACAAAATTTCTGCAGATGGACATTTTACACTTCTAGAAAAGTCTACTGGAGGATACTTCTCAGAGGAAATAGTTATTTGCAACAGTATAGTAATGATGAAAACTTTTCTTTGGCTATAATAGCTTCATTTTTTTTTTTTTTTTTGTTTCTAACTTTTCGTTCTTCAAGGGAAGTAGAGCTAGAATCACTAGCATAAAAAAAAAAAAATGATTGAAACCTTGTGAGGGAATGAAGAGATTTTTCTATTTTAAGTGCTGAACCTGAAGGTGGAGGTGGAGAGAGTTTAGAAAGCTTCTAATGCTTCCTTAAAATAAATGAGAGAAGAAGTGGTGGAACTATGGTTTTGTATGTTTGAATAAGTGGCTTGCCACATGTCTCACATGCATGACAAGGAAAACAAGTGGCATTTATAGGATAGGAACAAGTGACATTTTTGTTGTAGAACTCTATGGTATTGTATTGATATTTTGCTACTGCATTTTTGAGGCAATGCCATTAAACTTTACTATGGTATTGTGGTATTCTACCACAACATTTTGCTGCAATATTTTGCTATAGCATTTTGCTTAAGATACTACTTTGTTTAAATGTTGCTATGTTCTGCCACAAAATTCTGCTACAAAACTGTCCTGCTGTAACATTGCTGGATTCTGCCACAGTACTATCCTGCTGTAATGTTGCTATATTCTGCCAAAAATTTTGCTACAGTATTGTCCTGTTGTAACATTACTGGATTCTGCCATAATACTATCCTGTTATAACGTTGCTGTATTCTGCCACAGAATTCTGCCACAGCACTATCCTGCTGTAACGTTACTGTATTCTGCCACAGAATTCTGCTACAGTACTGTCCTGCGGTAATGTTGCTGCGTTCTGCCATAGAATTCTACTATGGTACTGTCCTGCGGTGACATTGCTGTATTCTACCGCAGGATTCTGCTATGGGACTGCTATGACATTTTGGATACTTTCCTGAGAATATAGCTTGCAAGGTTTAAGAACATCTGCATGTCTTGCTTTGGTAAGGACTTGGAAACATGTTTGCGAGGGAGAAATATCTCATTCTCCTCATCTTGATCCCAACTCCCCAGTGGAGTCGCCATTTTAATGTAGGGGCCTTTTTTGTTGTGTGCGTTGGGCTAGGCTGCCTCCTACGGTAGTAGGCCCGAGTATTCTGAGTAAAGGAGTTGAGACCGGTCCAACTGCAACTCAATTTGGTCTAACTTGTGCGCAAACGTTAAGTCCAAGTCTAAGGGAAGACGCAGCAAAGTGGGCTTATCTTTTGTTTTCTGCCACAGAAGACTTTTCTCCAGTTGCTGCCGCAGGATTGACGTTTCTGCCGCAGAAGGAACTTTTCTCTAATTTCTGCCACAGAAGGAACTTTTCTACTGTGCAGCAATACTTTCTACTATGCAATGAAGCTATATGCTATGTGATAAAGCTTTCTGTTTTGCAGTAAAGTTTCCTGCCGTAAAGCCTCCTGCTGTGCAATAGAGTTGTCTGTTGTACATTAAAGCTTTCTACTGTGCTTTAAAGCTTTCTGCCGTGTGAATGACTACTTTTCATTTTTACTGCAGAAATATTTTTCCACTTCCTTGGCCTGGCTTGTGCGCAAGCCACACCATGTTTGCTTAAGTCGGTTTATAAGCTCACAGCAGGCAAAGTCATTGTTAAGAGGTTATGACAGGCGGACATAATATAGATATTGTAAAGAAAGTACAGTCACTATTCCTGCCACAATAAATAGAGTAAATGGCTTAAAAAGCCTCACGTTCAAAGAATAAAACTTAAACAAAGAGTAGAACGGGGTTAGTAGAATCAAAGTAATGGGTCTGCCACACCAAGTATTACTGCGGGACTCTAACCAGGGAAGGGAAAACTGCTCCCTCAACGCAAGTAACTTCAAAGGAGAAATTAATTGCTTTGAGAGGCCAACCCTAAATGGTATATGCCCGGGTATGAGTCATATTTTCATTCAATAGAGAGCAAAGCTATTGAGGGAGAGAGGGGGTTAACCTATTTGGGTGCATGCCTGCCATAAAACACTCTATTTTTCCTTCTTTTTGCTCTGTTCTTTTGTTTTATCTTTTCTCTCTGTTTTCTTTCTTAGAATTCTTGCATTTCTTTTCTTTTTTTTGCTTTCTTTCTTTCTTTCTTTTCTTTTGTTTTCTCCTCTTTGTTTTCTCTTTTTTTTCCTCTTTTTTTTTTCTTCGAATTCCCTCATCCCCCTTTTTTTTGTACACAGCTACGGGTCTCTTATATAGAGCCTACTATGATCGGTTTTACTGTTCTAGCCCCTTAATGGCCCTTATCTGGTATGGGAGCCTTTTGTCGACCACTTATCGAGTCAATGGTTCTGACTACCACCATTGACCTGTGACTTTCAGACAATGAAGGTTCCTTTTCTACTCGTTCAGTGTGTACCCTCTCCCTCTCGGTCTCTCATGCAATGCACCCAGTGGTTCTTACCCAGTCTTGCCTCTTTTGGGTGGCATGACATCCGAGCAGGACTGTACCCACCAAAAGAGCCTAGGCAAGAAACACAAGAATGGGTTTCCACTCTTCTCCCCATTGCCAGACCATGCCCTCTCCCATGACCTCACCTTTTCCCATAGTGGCTAGGTATAGGCTAGTGATGCCTGGGTCGTACGCATGCTTTACCTTCTTGATGTTTCATATGTTTGTCGAGGTTTGAGAATAGGTGTGCATATCATGCCGTGCACTTTTTGGCTTTTTCTAGTGTGGGTTGCATCTCCAACGTTTATGACTTGTCCCTTTCTTTGAAGGGTTGGGCCTTGTTGGATCATTAGGCCTCCCTTTAGTTTGGGTGTTTGCTTCGTAGCTTGGCATCTCCTGCCATACCAGATTGTTATTCCTGCTGCTTATCTCAATCCTGCCGAGCCCTTTTGGGTCTGCCGTGTGATTTTCTTCTTAGTTTTCACGCCTATCTTTTTTTCTTTTTATTTTTTATTTTTTTTTTATTATTTTTCTTTTTACAAAAGGATTTGGGCCTTTGTAGGCCAAATGATGTTGACTAGATCAAAAGGGTCTTGGGCCCAATTTATCTTCATCTGCTGAAGCCATCTTGCCAGAGAACTGTATTCTGCGGCAGATTTGTATTCTGCGACAAACCTGTATTCTGCGGGAGACTTGTATTTTGCGGCAAATTTGTGTTTTGCAACTTATTGGACTTTCTTCCTCATGGGCTTTTGGATATGGATTCACAAAATTGGGCATCAACAGCTATTTTTGACAAAAATTACTACTTTGCCACCTAATTACGCCATTAGCATGAATTAGGATTTCTGGACATTTTCCTAGCCGCTCTAGCATTTCTTTTTACTATTTAAACATATTGTAGCTTCTAAGGCAGTCCAGTTTTTAGATTTATAAAACATACATACTTTGTCTATTTCTCTTTGGTGGATTCCAAAACCCTATCACCTTGTGGATTCAAGGGACCCCTTATGGATTCAAGGTTTTCATTCAGAAGCTAACATGTTTAGTTTCTTTTCTATTCAAAAGGCAACATGTTTGTTTTCTTGTAACTTCGGCGACATCAATCTAACAAAAGATATTTATATTTAAAAGCTGGCCATTTCAAATCTCTTTATTTACGTACCCATTGCCAGTCTGCCATTGTCTTCGCGATGTTTCGATCAATCGGTTTACATGCCAAGATATATTCACCAATTCAAACTCACCTCATATGCAAGACTGGGTAGCCATTATTATGCCTTGCTCCTTCTCGCAAGACACACACCCCAACTTTGCCTCCTATTGGCTATAGGATTTATGACTTGTTAAATAACTTTTGTAATTTTCTTTATTGAAAAAAATGTCTAGTTACTATTCTGTTAGACACATAAGTAATAAACTTACGGAAGTTAACAAATAGATTGATACTACTTATTTTTAAAACTTTTTTTTAGAGGGACTTATTTTTAAAACTTAAGAAACCAATAGTGCTCACTTGAAATTCGATGGACCAATAATGCTCACTTGAAAATTGAGGAACCAATTACATTCATAGGGTAAACTTTAGAAACCAATAGTGTAGCTTCACTAAATATTTATATATTATTAAGGGCAAGGATTTCCTGCACACAAGGTTGCAGCAGTTGCTGCATAGAGGGATAGATGAAAACAGATATTAGGGTCAACGCATCTCTCTCCCCTTTCTCCTACCAATAGTGCTTGCTTGAAATTTAATGGACCAATAATACTCACTTAAAACTTGAGGAACCAATTGCATTCATAAGGTAAATTTTAGAAACTAATAGTATAGTTTTGCCAAATATTTATATATTATTAAGGGCAAGGATTTCCTGCTCGCAAGGTTGCAGCAGTTGCTGCATAGAGGGACAGGTGAAAACAGATGTTAGGGTCAACGCATCTCTCTCTCCTTTCTCCTCCTCATCCCTCTCTCTTTCTCTCTCATCCTCCTTTTCCTTTGTTCTTCTCAGGAACCCAGACCAGCAAAAGAACCGCTGCCACACCACATGCGCTGGCCGCCAATCCCACTAACCATGTCCCCGCCATTCCTCCTCCCCTTCTCTTTCTCTCTCATCCTCCTGCTCTTATCAAACTGGGTTGCTTTTCGTTTCCCAAAAATCACAACTTTATTAATTCTTATGCACTATAAACATAATTGAATTGCTTTTTTCAACCGGGTCATACTCCTTTTACTTTTAGGCATTGAAAAAAATGCTTTCTTTTTTAATATGTTTAATTGTTCAACTAACACAAACGTCAGGTGAAGTTGAACCATAGAAGTGAAAATATTGAACGTGTATTAGAATAATATATGAAAATTAACTGATTTATAAGAAAATTGAAGAATTGCAAAGAGAAGATTAATGTATTGATTCCTATTCCACAAAGTTTAAACCAACCAAACAAGTAATCGATTGCGAGTTAGAAATTGAACTGCAACCAGGCTGGCTGTGTGGTAATACAGCGTGCTATAACAAGAATAAATTTTGAATGTCTCTGTTTTAAGTTCAAGAATTAGAAACCTTAAATGTAGTGTTGTTTGGAATTAGTGTGTTTTTTTACTCAAAATCCCATTGTGGGTCTGAATTTATCAATCCCCATATATGTGTAATCGACCTTTTGAAACAACAATTTCATTTTTCTTGTAACTTCATCTAGTAAACCTTCAAAAGTTTAGGTTTCTCTCACTCCCCCAGCAAAACATTTAATTATAAATACAAGGGAAGTTTAGGTTTCATCTAGAGATATGAACATATTTTTTCCCTTTAGAAGAAAGGATAAATGTTGATTTTATAGTTAGGATTTAGGAGTTGAAAATCCTTTAGTTTTTATTTTTATTAATGTTATATATATATATATATATATATATACTTCTTTTTGGAAGAATGTTATATATATATATATAGCCTGTCTCCGCACTCAATCTACGATCCACCGAGAATGATATCATGATTCACATCTCCATTAGCTTTGTGCAGCTACTTAGAGCATTCACATCAGGTGTGTCAAATGTGCCAAATGCTAAATATTTGGCACATTTGACACACCAAACACTAAAAACATAGCATCATCAGATGTTTTAAATATGCTAAAATTATAACACACGCTACAGTACGCTCTCATTTTTGAGAGCGTACGGAGGAAAATGCCATTTCGTTTATTACTTTTTTATTGGTCTTTCTCTCTCCTCCGATTAAAATACAACTTCTTCTTCACGTTCAGCACTCCATTTCTGCTTCACCATCTCCACTTTCCATGCTCTTTTCTTCTCCCTTTTCCTTTCTCTTTCCTATAAAATCAGGCTCACTGGTTTTTTTCCCCTCTTTTTCTCACTTTTTTCGATCTCTCCTCTCTGTTCTATGATCTGATACACCGAATCGGACGATTTCTTCAGATCACTCTCCCTCACCCTCAAATCAATGGTACGGCGGCCTCACCAATCAAGCCGCTGATCACCGATCAAGCCACCGCCCTCACCGATCAAGCTGCCGCCATCGCTTCTCGTTTGAAGACTCCATCGCCGCCGATTTGAAGACGCCATCGTCGCCAGTCTGAAGCCACCATTGCCACCTTGGTCTGAAGTTGCCATGTCGCCTCGATCTGAACCCATCTCGGTCTGAAGCTGCCATGCCGCCTTGTGTATGGTGGGGTTTTGTTGAAGGTTTTGATTTTTTTTTTTTTTTTTTTTTTGAGGTTTTTGGATTTGGAATTTGTTGGAATTTTTTGGAATTTGGATTTGGAATTTTTTTTTGTTGTTGTTAAGGTTTTTGGATTTGGATTTGGAATTTGTTTGGATTTGGAATTCTGAAGCTGCCATACCGGTGATTGTGGTTGTAGTTTGTGGCGGTGGTTCTTGGTTGTTGGTGACTGCCACGGGGCTGTGTGTTTGCATATTGTTGAGTGTTGAGTAAATATATTATTTTAATGTGATGTATATAATATTTTAATATTTAGAACAGAAAAATAGAACACCTGATAAATGGTATATTGTAAAATGATGTGTTAAAATGATAAAGTATGTTTTTAGTATGGTAAAATGACATATTTTATGAGAGAGCTGATGAGAATGCTCTTAAATTAGTCAAGCACTGAAATTCAAACGTATACTTCCACAATGTTAGGCGCAAAACACCGTGTGGGTCCAGCCCTAATGCCTTGTCAAAGCTCATTTACGAGCTTGCCTCGAAAAGTCTTTAAGTCAGCAATGTTTCTTAACGAGACTCGACTTAGGCGTATCTCACCCGCTGAAGGAAGAAAAAAAATTCAAATGTACACGTTCCACAATTTTAGGGGCAAAGCACCGTGTGGGTCCAGCTCAAATTCCTTGTCAAAGCTCATTTTCAAAAAGTCTTCAAGTCAGTAAGTCTCATTATTTAGGCGTGCCTCACCCGCTGAAGGAAGAAAAAAAATTCAAATGTATACCTCCACAATGTTAGGTCCAAAGCACCGTGTGGGTCCAGTCCAAATACCCTGTTAAACCTCATTTATGAACTTGCCTCAAAAAGTCTTGAAGTGAGCCATCTCTTAATGAGATTTGACTTCGGCCTGTCTCACCCACTGAAGGAAGAAAAAAAACAAAAAAAACAAAAACAAGACTGGCAATTGAGATGGTGAGATTTGAGGCGGTGAGACGGGGAATGAGGTGAGATTTTATTCCAGTGTGATGGGTAGAATGAAGATGAGTTTAGACTTTTTAAATTTAACATGTTTCATTTTGTATTAATAAAGATTAAATTGTAAAATTTTCATATCTTAAAATCTTATTATTTAATTAAATATATTATTAATTTTTTTTATTTTACCCAACAAGGTTTTTTTTTTTTTTAAACAAAATTAGAAATAAGGTACCAATTTTAACATTTTCTTTTGTCTTTATTATAAACAAATTTATATATTGTTGAATAATTGATTTTATATTATGAGATTTTTATTTTTGTTGTGATATTGTCTTGTTAATCACTTTAATAATATTATTCATAATTTTTGCTAAAAATTAGTTTGATTTAATGGGATAAATTTATTTGTAATTTCAAGTATATTTTTGTTAATAAAACAAGTTTTATTAAAAACAATTGTAATAGTTGTGAGTAAATTAACAAAAAGTAGAGTTTTACAAGATGAGGTGGAGTTTTGCAAGGCCCCAAGAGGCGGGAATGGGGTAAGAAAATTTTCTTCGTCATGTGAGTTGGGGCAAAGATGGGGTAAAACAAAACTGTGTGGGGGTGGGGGTGAAGACCCCTTCCTTCGAACCTCCCCCCCCCCCCCCCCCCCCCCCCCCCCCCCCCCCACCCAGTTCATTGCCATCCCTAAAGGCTATTCGGCCTTGTAAGAAGAGTTGAAGCAGAGATGCCATTTTCAGCCATTTGTGTGAGTTCTAGAGAAAGCAAGAAACACATAGAAAGAGAGCTATAGTAAAGGTGTAGTTTGAAGAGATAGAGAGATACACAGTAAGAATGTGAGAAAGTGAAAAAAAAAAAAAATGGGAGACATTTGTCTTTGCTCAAGCTACACAAGAAGATAAATTTTGGAGTTCTCTTGGATTTTTGAGTGCTATAACCATGGAGAGTTGTGGTGAGATTGTATTTACTCCTTGAGATTTATTTGTTGTATATCCAATTTATTATGGACTCAAGTTTGGTATAAACTTGAAAGTTGTAATTTCTATTTTACAGTAGATATTTTTTGGAGCTGCCCATGGTTTTTCCCTTATTGGAGAGTGTTTTTATTTTCATAGTATTGCTATTGCTTGATAGTTATATATTTTAATTCATACCTTGACAAACAGGATTTAGGATTTTTTTTTTTCCCATGACAATTTTTCTCTGTCATCGCTTCCACAAGTATTTCTAGAGTAGACTTTGAATCAACTGTATAGTTAAATTAGTTGCGTGTGTAGAAAAATGGAAAATCATCGAATTCCAGGTGAGATGGCCATATATGACTTGCGGGATGGGAGGATATTCCACTATTTTCTTCTTCGTCTACGTTGACGGGACTACAATTTTGGGACATACCGAGTTTAGTAAAAGGGAAGGTTGGATCATTCCAATTTGAGACTTTTTATTTTCACACATGCTCGAATATAAAAACACCACCCTCGTAGCAACAAGAATCGTCACCTATGTTTAGCAAAAAAAAAAAAGAATCGTCACCTATAAATTACACTTGCTCTCTCTTGCGCACTGTCTCTCTCTTGCACACTGTCAAGATGCTAATAGAAATGCCATCCATTCTCCTGCTCCTTCTCTTGGCTTTTCTCTTAGTGCAGCCATGCATACCTCACTTGTCCCAATCTTCCAACAACTTTACCGATCAATCAGCTCTTATTGCCTTCAAATCTAAAATCACTTTTGCCCCAAACGATACTGTCTTCACTGCTGCTGGTAACTGGTCCACAACAATAAACTTCTGTGAGTGGTTTGGGGTCTCTTGCAGTCGACGCAGACAAAGAGTTACGGCCTTGAACCTTTCCAACGTTGGTCTCCACGGCACCATTTCGCCTCACATTGGTAACCTCTCATTCCTAGTCTCACTTGATCTTTTTAACAACAGCTTCTATGGTTTTCTGCCCCATGAGATAAGTCATCTACACCGCTTGAGGCATCTTCAGTTGAAAAACAACTTATTGGAAGGTAGTACCCCTCCAACTATACATAATTGCCAGAAACTTGAATATTTATCTATTTCAAGAAACAAGTTAAGTGGTGGCATACCTAAAGAGTTAGGCATGTTACCTATGCTTCGCGAATTATACCTTGGTTTTAACAGTCTTATGGGTGCAATTCCAAGGTCCCTCGGCAATATGTCGTCATTAGAGAGATTGAATTTGGAACTCAATAACCTCACTGGTACATTCCCTGTTGTCATCTTTAACCTGTCTTTTATAACGGCTATTGGTGTTACAGAAAATCACATCTCAGGAACTCTTCCGATGGATCTTTGCATGCATTGTCCTAATCTTCAAGGTCTGCATATTTCCGTTAACGAATTCACCGGTAATCTTCCTTCACATTTTAATCACTGTAGAGAGCTTTCGCTCTTATCTTTGTCAAAAAATAAGTTTCATGGAAGTATCCCAAAAGGTTTTGGGAGTCTAGAAAAGCTTGAAATTCTTAATCTTGCATATAACAACTTAACTGAAAATATACCTCCTATCATCAGCAACCTGTCCATGTTACAAAAGTTTGCCATCAGCGAGAACAACATTAAAGGTAGCATTCCAAGTGATTTATGGCGTCTCCAAAATCTGAATATTTTGCAATTTTCCATGAATGATCTCACCGGAACAATACCCCAAAATATTTTCAACATTACATCTCTAAACTTGCTCGACTTGGTGGCAAATTCTTTGTCTGGAGATCTTCCATTGGATACTAAGATCTCTTGCCCCAATCTTGAAACTCTGAATCTTAATTATAACAAATTCAGTGGTCATATCCCATCATAACTTTCAAATTGTTCCAACCTCATCCAAGTAGATTTTACTCAAAATTTACTCTCTGGGCCAATACCCAGAAGTCTTGGAAACTTGAAATTTCTCAAAATACTTCGTCTGGGTGATAATCAGCTAACTGGGGAGCCTGGAGATCAAGAGCATAATTTCCTTACATCTTTAGCTAGTTGCAGATTTTTGGAGGAGATAACCACATCCTTCAATCCCTTGAATATTTCAATTCCGGATGCCATTGGAAACCTTTCATTTTCACTTATATACATTTTTGCAGATCGATGCCAAATAAAGGGTCAGATTCCAATGGGGATGGGTTCCTTGAAAAACTTGAACTTGCTTGAATTGACGGGTAATAGTTTGACAGGAAAAATACCGTCATCATTTGGGGGATTGGAGAGCGTGCAAAGATTGCATCTTGGTGACAACAAGATTGAAGGATTCATTCCAAAACAACTTTGTAAATTAAAGAATTTGGGAGAATTGGTTCTCTCAAATAATAGTCTCTCTAGATCCATCCCAAATTGCTTTGGAAATCTGAGTCTTTTGCAAACATTAAACTTGAGTTATAATGGGCTGACATCATCAATCCCATCGATTTTGTGGAGTCTTAAAAATATAATATTCTTAGATTTATCATCAAATTCCCTTGTTAGATCACTGTCTCAAAACATGACAAAATTGGTTGCTATTGTACACATGGACTTATCTCGTAACCAGATTACTGGAAATATTCCAAGTATCATTGGTGTTTTTGAAAGCCTAAGTTACCTAAACTTGTCAAAAAACTCTTTTCAAGGAGACATCCCTCAATCTTTTGGAAACTTGAAAGGATTGGAACAAGTAGATCTCTCATACAATAGTCTCTCTGGTGCAATTCCCAAGTCTCTTGAGGCACTTCCATTTCTCAACTATTTGAATTTGTCCTTCAATAACTTATCAGGAGAAATTCCATCTAGTGGACCTTTTGGAAACTTTACAAGGAAATCATTTTTAGGTAATGAAGCACTTTGTGGGAATCCAATTTTTGGAGTTCCATCTTGCACAAGTCTGAGTTCTGGAGGATTAAAGGTGAAACAACTTTTTCTCAAATATATTGTACCTGTCATTGCATCATTTATAATCTTTGCATCACTGGTCATTATGCTGAGAAGACATCCAAGATGTAACATACATATTCTAGGTTACCTATCACTTTTCCGTTTGTCGATTATAGAATGATATCATATCATGAGCTTTGTTGTGGGACAAACAGCTTTTGTGAAAGCAACTTGCTTGGAACTGGAGGTTTTGGTTCTGTGTACAAAGGGATACTGTCTGATGGGATTATTGTTGCTGTCAAAGTTTTAAATCTGCAATTAGAGGGTGCTTTCAAAAGTTTTGATGTTGAATGCATGGTGTTAAGGGCAATCCGACATAGGAATCTAGTTAAAGTTATAAGTACATGCTCCAACCCAGAGTTTAGGGCTTTGGTGCTGCAGTACATGTCAAATGGTAGCCTTGAAAAGTGGTTATACTCTCACAACTATTGCTTGAATCTTGTTCAAAGAGTAAGCATTATGGTTGATGTTGCATTAGCATTGGATTATCTCCACAATGGTCAATCAGAACCTGTGGTTCATTGTGATTTGAAGCCAAATAATATTCTCCTGGATGAAGACATGGTTGCACATGTGGGTGACTTTGGCATTGCAAAAATTTTAGTCGAAAATAAAGACGTAACACAAACCAAAACCCTTGGTACTATTGGCTACATCGCACCAGGTATATTAATTCACCTCTATTTATTTAATTACTAGGCTAATTTCATGAATAACCTTAACAATGGCTATTTGTAGGAAAAACAATGTGTTATGTGTGCCAGTTTTCACTAGCTCAAATTTGTAGTTGCATTAAATTCATAGGAATATACACTATACTCAAATTATTTGTTTTATGAGCTATGCTAACCAGTGAAATACAAATTAATTAAATAGGATCAAGATAGTGTGAGTTTTAGTATTGGACTAGTTAATACAATCATAATACTTTTTCTTCTTTTTTGGATAAGATCATAATACTTGTTTGGCTTGCCTTATGCCCACTTATAGCTCATTTTACAGCTGTTGACTATATACTAATGCACTTTTGGTATAGTTTATTTTTAAATTTTTTTCTTTCTTTTCAAATTTGTTTATTTGAAAATGCTTTACATAGAGAAAATGGAAGTTTTTAAAAATTAAAAAAAAAATTATTTTGAAAATGTGTGGTTTGAGACCACTTTACCAAACAGACACTCAGTTGTCCTAAAATTGATTACAAAAACTTCAACTATGGTGACAAGCCTCCAAGTTAATATAAATCATTCAAAGTCTAACTTAAATGGAGACACAAAGTAAGCCTAATAATTACACCAAAATCCGAATAACAAAGATAAACCATTAGGACATAATAGGATCCCCCATAATAATAATGAACTATAAAAAATAGGAAATAAATAAATAGAAGGAATCTAGTATATATGGATATGGTAAACACATTTTTTTTTTAAATGTATAAATGTGTGTGTAATATTGGTGTATTAAAATGACATAATTGTAAAGTGTTTCTTTTCAAGCATGTGGATCACTAACTTAAAACTTCTTGACAAATGTGAGCATGACAGAATATGGTTTCGAAGGGAAAGTGTCCACCAAAAGTGACATTTATAGCTATGGGATAATATTATTGGAGATGATCACGAGAAAGAAGCCCACTGATGATATGTTTGTTGGAGAACTTGCTATGAGGCAATGGATTTTATCACTACCTTGCGAAATGGAAGCTGTGGATGATGGTTTACTTAGGATAGAAGATGGAAGGGATGTAACTTTCATGCAAACTATTCTTTCATCTATCTTTGAATTAGGCTTGAGGTGCTCTGAAGAATTACCAGATCAAAGACTTGACATCAAAGACGTGGTGGCCAAGGTTAACAAAATCAAATTGGCACTTCTTGGAAACAGAAGTAGGGGTATCTAATATCTAAGTTATTGCTTAAGTTCCTTGTGTGTGCTCACATAGATATGTTGTAAAGCAAGCTTTCATGTTTGTCTTCTTTATATTTTATCATTTTTCTTTTTTGTCTTTTGTATAATTTTGATATGAACAAGGTTTATTCTTCGTCCAACCCATCATTATGTGGCGATTAATAAATCCATCTAGTTGTATTAAATCATATGGCTCATTAAATTATTTAACCAAGTTACACAACTCATTAAATAAGTCATGTAAATAAATGTACACGTGGATGATCATTCGAATCTCCATGTAATGAGTTCAAGAAATTTTTCTATTTTTCTCCAAATTGTTTTGAAATAAACACTATCCTTCGTTTGCTTCCTTTTTGATCCATGTGTTGATAGCCAACACGCATTTCATTCTTTTAATCTAATCTAGTGGATAAGTAGTTTTAGGTTGTAAAGAGAAGAATCAAAAGATTCAAAACCCACATTGTGTGTCAAGCCACATGTACACTTGGATGGTCATTCAAATCACCATGTAATGAGTTGGAGAAATTTTCCTATTTTTTTAGAAATAAACTCCATCCGACATGCAATTAATTCTTATAATCTAATCTAGTGAATAAGTAGTTTTAGGTTGTAAAGAGATGAATCAAAACCCACATCCTGTATCAAGCCACATGGTACTTCAAGGTTTAGTCCGATACTATTTGTAATTACTACAGGAAAGTGTTAGCCAGATTTGTGCTTACATACCCAAAGGACAAAGTCTTGTTAGTATTGGAAATTTGGCTCATCACTTCACATTAGGACTTTGACATGACTGTCAACTTGATCATTGGATTTTTTATTTTAACAATTCTGCAAATTTGATTTGTAAGAAATTAAATCTTATATTAGTATTGCCATTAAAAATCAACGAATTTAATCATATAATGTACATGGTAAAAAGGGCATTTCAAAAGTATTGATCATGCGATTAAATAGCTTTTAGGGAAAAACACTAGTAGAATATTTGATTCATTACAAATCTAATATGTGTAGAGTTAATTGTTCAAATAAAAAGTCTAATAATTAAATTTAGGATAAATTGCAAAATACACCCCTGGAGTTTAAGGTTACTTGGATTTTACATTCTGATTTTTGAGAAATTTGATTTTACACTCTGATATTTGGTTCCGTTAGCAAAAACACACCCTCAGTTAATTTTAACTGTTTAAGTGACATGACATCGTGCTGATATGTTTTTATTTTTTACCAAATCATCCCTTAAACAACACAGTTTTGCCCAAAAATCAAAACACAAAACTCAGATATTTACACGATACCATTTCATCCAAATAAAAACTATTTCCAAATCCCTACCCCACGAACCCTAGCTTCTGATAGCGGACCCCATGAACCCATCCAAGCAAATATGGTGCTTGATAGTTCTTTGAAGTTTCAAAGGAAGACCAGGGATCAGGTTCTCTACATAAACGTCTTCATCTTCGTCAAATCTCTGATATATGAACTCAATTATAAGGCTTCTCATTGCTTAAGGGGCTTGTTTCTTGGAAAGCCACGATTTAATGTTTCTTTTTTGTCTTTTCCTTCGTTTACTTGATTTCACAATTGTTTAGTACAATTTATTTTTCAAAATTTTGGAAATAGAGTGAGAATTTTAAAAGTTGGCTAAACTTTTAAAAATCCAATTTCTAACCCCTAAAACAAACAGACTTTCATCTCCTTGAGTGCCTTATTCTCTTCTTCATATTTTTCAATAGATTTTGAAGCTCTCTACTGCATCTACATGAATTTGTCCCACTTCTATAAATAGTAAGTTCAATTCATGATACTCTTACAATATATGACATGTCACTTAACAGCCAAAACTAACTGAGGGTGTGTTTTTGTTAACAAAACCAAACTTTAGGGCGTAAAATCAAATTTCTCAAACTTCAAGGTGTAAAATCCAAGCAACTCTAAATTTCATGGGTGTACTTTACAATTTACCCTTAAATTTACATTTATGTTGAGGTTCAATGATAGTTTTAACTTTTATGTATTGCTACATTTAACATGTAGCGCAAAACCGAATCAGGCTATTATTATTATTATTATTATTTGAAATCAAACATACTTTTATTTTGTTGTCATATGAAAGTTGTGTTAATTCTCAGTGGACAAATAAAAGTAGAAAACTTATAATTCTTTCAAAAGAAAGGAGTGGCATTCAGTTGACAAGGTTAACAAATAATAAGATTTTAATCTGCGGTTATTTGTGTTGGTAGTCTTATAAATCTACAATTCTAATGCTCAGTTTAAAAATAAAAATAAAAATCTGTCCAACCCAAAGTTCCAACCCAATCCACATGGGTTGAGTTAGGTTTTTTTTGACATGATCCATACACACTCCTACTTGTCCATTTTATTTAATGAGTAAGGTTAATAGATGCCCCAAGAAAATTGGTTTAAAAAAAAATTTTAGAAACTTTTTATTGAGAAAATAAAATGAAAAATTAGTTCTTTTGACGGATTTTTATATTTGGTGTCAAATTTTTCCTAAAATAATTTATTAACAATTATCCTAACAACACCCATTAACATGACCCTTATTTAATCACCCTTTATAGTTTCTTTATAATCAAATGCACAGCACTTAGTAGTTCTAGATATGATAAAGAAAAAATGAGTGATAGAAATGAAAGTGTTGAAGACAGAAATAAATGTTTTAAGGGATGATAATAGAATATCTATAAAATTAAATTGTAAGTATGGTATTACGGAAAAATATAAAATCATATATATATATATATATATATATATATAATTTAAATATTACAAACATACTCAGGAAGAAAGCATGCAGGATGGATTGGACTAGAGTGGGGTATTTTTGTCATTCTCAATTCCTCGCTACAAGCTAAAGAGATAGGCTTTTGTTATTATCAAACTAGAAACAAACTAAAACTACAAATTAAGTACAAAGTACTCAAAGAGTCTTAGTCATCGTTTCCTAAGCCTTTGTTCAGGAGTTCATAAAGAAATGAATGAAATGATCATAAATGAATGAAAAAGAATGAGATGAAATTTAAAGTATGCAAGTAAGAGAAATGAATGAAATAGAATAAAGTAATCTTATTTGCATATTTTAAAAAAAAAATGAACGGAAATAAATGGAATGTAAGTAACTTTGCTTAGGAGTAACATAGAGGAAAATGAATGAAATCATTTTATGATCATATTAAAATTAGATCCCTATTTTAAAATAAATGGCTAGATATATAAGGTAATTTGGGAGTTTCAGTAAAAAAAAAAAATCAATAAATTTAATTTCATTCCCTCCAATTTATCCCAATTTTTAGGGAAATAAAAATTTGAGATTTTAAGAAAATAGAGAAAAATGAGTGTTCTCTCTTACCCATTCAATTCCCTCTTACTTAAATTCTCAAATAAAGAAATGAAATTTCTATTCACTCTATTAAAACTCCCAAACAAAGGAATAAAAGAAATATTCCAAAATTATTTTTTTCATTCATTTCCATTCTATTATTTTCCCTCTACCCAAATGAGCTGCAAAGAATTAAAGATATAGTTGGAAACCTAGTTCATCACTTTACATTTAGTCCTTGTTTGAGAGGAGAGAATGGAATGTAATGAAAAAAAATAATTTTAGAATATTCTTTTCTTCCCTTGTTTGGAAGTTTTAATTGAGAAAATGAAAAGTTCATTCCTTTGTTTGAGATTTTAATTAGGAAGGAATGAGATGAGTATGAGGAAACATTTATTTCTCTCTATTCCCTTTAAATCTCAAATTTAGTCCTTTATTTTAAGGTAGGGGTTTAATAGTAATATTGTCATAAAATGATTTCACTACTTTCCCTCTATGTTACTCCCAAACAAGATTACTTACATTTCATTCATTTTAGATTATCAAACATGTTAAGTTTTAAATTCGTTGCCATTCACTTTGGTTGTAAAATGTGTTATTGCCACTTGTAGGTTAAGGTCTACTCTTTTGGAATAGTCATGTGGGAACTCTTGACTAGGGAGGAACCCTTTGTGAAAATGCATTCACAGGAATTAATAGGTAAAGTTTAATTTGAAAATCTTGATGGAAAGTGAGTATATTAAAAACTCTTATTTCCATTGGTAATTGAGACACAGAATAATTTTCAGACTATATATTGGTAATTTCATAGCCATCATGAATTCTGGAGCCATACCTCCACTTAAGATAAATTGGTAATATTTTCTTACAACCCTTTTGAATTCCCAATTGTTGGTGCTCTCTCTCTCTCTCTCTCTCTCTCTCTCTCTCTAGAGATTTAATCCTCTGAAGGATCTTATCCAACTGATAATAATTTTTTATATGCACATCTATAAATTCTATGCTATTGAAGGGGTCAATTTCATAGATCGTTTAGCTCTAACAGAATCTCAATAATGTTCATATCAGTGCTACATCTAATACTTTTACTTGCCATGTCATAACTTAGGTTTTTAATTATACATGGGACTGAAGACTGGGAAATATAAATTAAGTGGTGTTTGAACTTCTATAATATTGCATTATATTTACGTGTAAACTGGACAACAATTAACCCAAAGCGCATGATTTTGATATAAATACTTGCTTATTATCCATTTATATTAAAGGATGATGATGCAAATCTAGTTGATAAATTTCAGCTGGTATAATCAAAGGCAACCTGCGACCCGAAATTCCAAACTGGTGCGACCCTGCATGGAGATCATTGATGGAGAGCTGCTGGTCATCTGATCCTAACTCTAGACCAGCTTACTCAGTGATTGCAAAGGAGCTACGTACCATGTCAGCAGCCCTGAACATCAAGTGACAACTCTGAAGTTAAGCCATAGGTTGAACTATAAATGTTGTTTGTAAATATTGTAGGAGCACCAAGAGCAGGGCATGTTGGGACGTGGCTATATTTTACCGTCCAATGTCGTGTTTAATCTGATGATAACATAACCCTTCATAAGGGTAGGTCAAGCCAGGTGTTGTTTTTGCAGTCACCGGTGTAATACATCAGTGTATAGGCTGAGGCTGATGTTTGTGAAAGTAAAAGAGCTTGATGTGGTTTAGTTTCAAATACTTTTTAAGTCACCAAGGAACAGGCAATGCCTCGACTGAGCTTGTAATTTTTTTGTCAAGCTTCTAAAGGTCATGCACTGCTGTATAAACAGCTAGTAGCTCTCTATTTTTCTCTATGAGATAAAAAGAATACTTCATAGTTCATACTATTCGTTTATTTTGATCTCTGGTAGTTTACGCAGTGCAGCTGATCTGGTCATCATGAACCTGATATTGCCATTAATAATTTGTTAATGGCCAAAATTCGTCACACAAACATTGAAGGTATTTGAGAAATTAAGATGTTGAAAAAAAATGTATAGCAAACTTTTCAGTGGTGGGTTCAAATTAATTTTTGAGTTCAAATTAAAATTAATAACAACTTTAACACCTAAAATTTGTCGTGTATGTAGCACTTCTCAAAAAAAAAAAAAAAGCAATAAACAAAAAAAAATTTCAAAACATTTTTCGTAACAATTTAGTTAACAAACTTTTACTGGATCTTATTTAAGTCTATCACTCATATCATATTTTTACTTATCACTATTAATTTGCCATATCAACAAAGATGAAAAGT